>CAUYON010006942.1:0-41260 GCA_963573935.1 Arctocebus calabarensis
TATTGGCAACAAAAGGGCAAGTGATCCCATCTCAGGGTGGGAAAAGGACTTGAAGAGAAACTTCTCTGAAGAAGACAGGCGCATGGCCTATAAACACATAAAAAAATGTTCACCATCCTTAATGATCGGAGAAATGCAAATCAAAACTACTTTGAGATATCATCTAACTCCAGTAAGATTAGCCCACATAACAAAATCCCAAAACCAGAGATGTTGGCGTGGATGTGGGAGAAAGGGGAATACTTCTACACTGTTGGTGGGAATGCAAACTAGTAAATTCCGTTTGGAAAGATATTTGGAGAATTCTTAGAGATCTAAAAATACATCTGCCATTTGATCCTATAATTCCTTTATTGGGTATATATCCTGAAGAACAAAAATCACATCATAATAAAGATATTTGTACCAGAATGTTTATTGCGGCCCAATTCATAATTGCTAAGTCATGGAAGAAGCCCAAGTGCCCATCGACCCACGAATGGATCAATAAACCGTGGTACATGTATACCATGGAATACTATGCAGCCTTAAAGAAAGATGGAGACTTTACCTCTTTTGTGTTTACATGGATGGAGCTGGAACATATTCTTCTTAGCAAAGTATCTCAAGAATGGAAGAAAAAGTATACAATGTACTCAGCCCTAATATGTATCTAAATTATAGCTTTCATATGAAGGCTAAAACCCAACTATAGCACAAGAATACAAGGAAAGGGGAAAGGGAGGGGAGGGGAGGGAGGAGGATGGATGGAGGGAGGGCAATTAGTGGGAACACACCTATGGTGTATCTTAGCAGGGTACTGGTGAAACTTATTAAAGGTAGAGTATCAATGTCTTTATATAGTGATCAAGAAAATGCCATGAAGGCTATCTGTAATAGTATGATAAAAATATTTCTGAATGTATATGAAGCACATCATGCCCTATGATTGCACCAATGTACACAATTATGATTCAATAAAATTATATATAAAAAAAACAGGTAGCCTGATGTCATGTCTAGTTTGGGATTAGTTTCTTCTCTAGTATTTATAGGGAGCTCTTTTTGTGTTGGGTATTATGGGAAGTGCTTTATTTAGCAAAATGTTAAAATTAAGATAATAAAAGTCCCTCCCTCATAGTGTTTTGGGGATAATAAACAGGTTAGTGTAGGTAATTCATTCAGGGAAGGTCCACAGCAAGTGCTTTATTTCTAAGAGTAATTATTATTATTATTGTTTCTTCAGCATCTATCTCTGAGATATTTCTATTTTTATGCCCATTTAACAAGCAATGGAACTATGATTCAAAATGGTTAAGATGGTTCTTACAAAGCTTGTAAGTGACTGAGCCTTGAACTTGCTTCTGCCATCAGAACCTGTTCTCATTTGCACAAGGTAGATGCACATTGCCTCTCCGGTTTTGAAGAACCTCCCTCAGCCACTCCATTAGTCCTTGGCTTTCAAGCCAGGCAGAGCCTAAACTAACTAAGCTGTGCAATTGCCAAACGTATTTGCCAAGATCTTCTGATTTCAGATGCTATAGCTCAGCGATCTCTTCTTTATCTGAGGACTTGGAACTTCACATAATTTCCACCTCACTCCGTCTGTGCATTTATATGTCCAGCGTTCACAGAAGTTAACACCAACTATATGTAATGCAAAATATGCCAGAAACTGTGAGTGGTAAGTGCCATGAAGAAGTTTACAGTCTTGAAAGGAAGGGAAGGAGTGCATACAAATTACTAAATCTGAAGAACAATGTTAGCGAGGAAATGTGAAATGTGGCAGGATTTCAGAGGAGGAGAGAAAAGTTGGAGGGTTCAAGCTGACCAGGCAATGCACTGTGGAGTCTTGAGTTTCCCCAGGAATGGCAGTTCAATCCTTCCTTTAGCGAATCAATCAGCATTTATTGAATGTCTACAAGATGTTAGCAAATTCAAGGCTCCCAACCATAATCCAATCAACAAATCCTATTGGCTCTACCTCCAAAGCGCTTTCTCTCTTTGACCAATCCCCACCAACCCTGCTAGCAGAGTCCTGGGCCCAAGACACCATTCTACAAAGTCCCATATGATTTTTATACTTCCAACCTCATATCACTGTGGTCTACTTTTATACAACAGCCAGATTAAAGAGCATATCTTTCATATAACTTCCCCCCAGTAGCTGTCCTTTACACTGGGGATGATGTTCATGCTTCTTACTGTGGCATTAGAGTTCTTTGATCTCAATTCAGAACAATTCCATCCTTTGCAAAAGCCCCCTCATCACAGTTCTCTCCCCACACATTCTCCAAATGCTTTGAATAAACCCAGACAACTCCTACCCATGGTCTTTGTGCCTTTTTCCTTGTCTTTCTCATCACGCAGTTGTAGGGTCAAATGCTGTCTTGCAGAGAGGCCTTTCCTGACCACCTTGCCAGCAACACTCTGTACCTGTGTCACTGCTGCCCAGTCGCTCCATTGCTGTGTTTTATTTTCTCCATGACACCCACTATTCTCCCTGAACTTTTCTTTTTCATGTCTCTCAGCATATTCATTTCCTATTTCATCCCACTTGCTCCCTGCATGCATGCCCTCTATCATTCTTGTTGATCACTCCTTCTACAAATGGAAGAAGAGTTTGTCAATTGAACACTTTCCATAACTATCTTTTGCTTTAATTAATGGCATGAGATAGGATTCTTCCCTCAAGCAGGCATTTGAAGTCACATGAATGGCATTGCAACATCGTAATCAGAGATTAGTGAGTCCACTTGATAGCACAGGGGATTCAAAGGGGATTTCATCAGACTAGAAACAGGGAGATGGACAATGAAGAATTGAAGATCTGTTAGAGAGTTGATTGACAAGAAACTAATGCAGCGATTTTCAACCAATGTGCCATGGCACACTGGGGTGTCATGAGAGGATCTCACGTGTGCTGCAAACATTTTTAAAGATCATTAAGTAAATTACTTTTGAAAGAAGTTCAAAACACAGTATGCATATTCCTTTTGATTAAAATCATTAAGGTGTGCTGTGGAAGTTTAACTGTAGCTTCAGGTGTGCTGTGAGATCAAAAAAGGTTGAAAAACACTGATCTAATGGATGTTTCTGGGCAGCTGAGTGGCATGATCATAGCAGTGTCCCGTTCGTTTCATCTCATAATACTAAAAACAAAAACAACCAAGACCATGAAGGAAAAGGAAAAATGAAACCAGAAATGGAATAGTTTATAGTAGTGATGTAAGTTGGTGGTCATATCAGCAGGTGGGAAGGGAGGGGACCCAGAAACTAGCCAAGCTGTGGAGCTGAAGCCAGCAGAACACAGCGGCCAGTGTGAAGCAGAGGCGGGGGATAAGAGGCCTTAAAGGTGATCTGTGCTGCGTATGAGTCTGGAGGATGTATTTGTCACCATTTCACTAGTTCTGACTAGTAAAAATATTGAAAAGGCAATAGAGATGTATTGTAAGGAAGCTATGATAACTCATAAACACATAAAGGAAGAACTGGAAAAAATTAGAGCTTAGGAAGGGTCAGAAGAAAGGAAGCTGCACGTGACCTACATTGGTGGTTTGCTCACCTCTTTTTGACAGGGTCACCTTAACATGCATATCTCCAGGTAGTCTTGACCATAGCATCTACCTGTCTTCAAGTTTCAAACATCAAAGAGAAAGATTCTGCTTGGCCCACTGTGGAACAAATACTCTCAGAACAATCTCTTATAGCCTGAAGGTGGGACAGCAGGTACAGAAGAACCCTGGAAACCCATTCTTAGGATCCAGGGCCCTTTCAGGACAAAGAAAACCCTCGAAGGGCCAGATAGCTGCTCCAAGTTACCGCTGGATAAAATTAGGCACAGGAACATATAGGCAGGTGAAAATAATTGAACTTTTGATAGTTATGTCTGACAAACCAGCAGGAAATCCAAGGAGAGGTACTCAGCTGATGAGTTAAAATATGGAGCTATGCCTTGGGAGAGAGGCCAAAGGCAGGAATAAAAACCTGAACCGATCCACAAAAAGAGAATAATGAAATGACAAGAATGAATGAGATCTTCAAGGGAAGGAGAGGGTGAGACAATGAGAGAGAGAAAATAGCAAAGAATCAAACTTCTAGAAATAAGAGAAGCTGAGAACACCAGAGCAGGACTGGTGAGAGAGACCTAAGGAGGCATTAAAATATATTTCACAGGAGTCAAGAGCTTCAGAGAGAGGATGGACCATTGTCTTCAATATAGAAACCCTATATTTGCAAGTTAAATTGTAGTCCTAGTGCACCAATTAGCTTTGGGCAAGTGTGAGTATAGGGGGTGTGTGTATGCGTGTGTGTGTGTACATGTGCAAAGGGACAGAAGGGAAAAGATGATAGTTAAAGGAATTTTATAACACATGATCTATAATAAATGCCTATACTCACACATCAGGGAAAAGTCTCATGTGATAGCTAGGCTTTGCTTTTACACTATTTTGATACAGCTAAATGAATAGAATGAACAGGTAAGATAAAGTAGCTCCTCGACTCCTCTTCTGAAGTCTTCTACTATAAGGCTAAGATAGTGGAGACCTGAAATTTTAACCTGTATCTCCTTTTTAAAAAAATTCTGGCATAGAAATAAGGAAGACTATGTCTCCCCAGCAGAGACAATAGATGAGGACAAGGTCATGGATCTGATTGAGCATAATAGCTCCTTGTAAAGAAGTACCCAAAACAGGCAATGACTCAGTACTTTGACACTAGTAGGAATAAAGTCTACAGTCAGTGCATTTAATCATAAAGTCCGTATGCTTCTCCATTCCACCCAAGACAATTCATCACGCATTACTGAGCATCCAGGATGTCCCTAAAGTTGATGCAGACAATGAGAATATGATACGTATAAGTGAGTGGCCCCTGCCCTCTTGAAACCTGCAGTCCAAGGAGAATGCAGACAAGGAAGGAGGCAGTTATTAAATATTGGAGTGAGAGCAAAGGTGGCTCATCATGGGAGCTCATTAGGCAAACACCTCACCCACATTTTACCCTAGACAGGTTTTCTGGGGAAATAGAACCGTATCACCTGAGCTGAAATCTTAAGTATGAGCAAAGTCAGACAAAGATGGCAAAATGCATTACTGGTAGAGGGAACGGTAGGTGCACAAGCTTGGACTCAAGAGCGAGATCATCCTTCATCTAAGACATAAGGAAGAGCCCAGGACCTTGAGCAAGTTTGGAAAGAAACAACACAGTAGAGGAGTTGGATGGGCAGAGGGGACACTTCATGATAGGTTAAGGTCAACAAGACCCACATCATGAAGCATTTTCTAAAGGCACGAAAGGAGTTTTCTGTTTTAACTTGAGGGCACAGGGGAACCATTTAAGCATGTAAGCACAAGTACAACAGGAGCAGAGTTGTGCTTTAGAAAGATCACTGTGGTTGCTATGTAGAAAATGGATGGAAGGTTTGGAGGTGAAGATGGCTAATCTAAAGGCAAAGAGAATAATTAAGAGGCTGTTCCAGAATTTCAGGTAAGAGATGCATTAGGACTGTGGCCAACTGGCTGGAGAAATTTGGATACATGTGAGAGACACAGAGGTGATGGAATGTGCAGATGCTGGGAACCATCAGAACTGGAGAGGGAAAGAGTCCAAGAGTTATTCATGTTTCCAGAAAAACATATTACCATTTCTCACTGAAAGTTAAGGAGTTCACTGCAAAACTAATCACAGTATAGAAGACTAAAATCTTGGTACATATGGGTTAAAGCAAGAAAAAAGTGAGACATACACCTTGCAACTTGGAATTTGGTGGGACAGGTGACTGAATCTTCCAGGAGTGTTCATCTCCACCTTTGGATCAGCCGGTCATTACCAAGGGCAGGAGCAAATCAGAGTTGAGACTATGCAGTATGTGATCATTTGATCATGACAATTTTAAATCAAATGCTTTTATTATTATTATTATTATTAAGTCAAATACACATAGATCATGAATACAATTATGCATATGTGAGGTACAATGTGTTGATTTTTTTATACAATCAACATAGCTTTCATCTCATTTACTAGATTATTGCGTTAAGACATTTATGTTTTACACTTGACAGATTTGAGTTGTACTCTTTTCATATGGTCCAAAGTCAAATGCTTTTGATGTGTGGACTCTTTCCCCTCCTCTCAAAATAGTGAATTCTCCAGGCAGGCAAACACCCCCAATTCCAGCAGATGCTATGTTAGGAAATACATTTGGCCGACTCTCAGCATCTCATTAACACAACCCAGGCCCAAGCCACCATTTCCTCCCAAATGACACCTATAATTAATCATCTCAGCTTCTGCCTTGACCTCCTCATATTTTATTTTATCAGAAGAAAAGCCCCAGTAAATATTTTTAAAGCACAGATGAAGTCCTGGGGCTCCTTTGCTCCAAATCTTTCAATAGTTTCTATTTTTCTAAAAGTAAAAACTTATTTAAAAACAGAGTATGAGTTTTTAATGACAACTGTCTGATCTCACCTCCCACTCTACTTATACCCCTCACTCACCCAGCCCTAGTGTGCCTTGATTATGCTTCTACTTCAGGCCCTTTGCCTGTGTGGTTTACCTATATACCTTACTAAGCCAGAAAGTACCTTATCTAAAATTATATTCTTCCATTTCCAATTCCCCCTCATCATTTTCAAACCTTTTTATACATCTTTGCAATTACCACTATCATAAAAACTTTCTTTATCTTGTTTTCCATACTTGACTCTTAATGCCATTAGGCAAAATTTTTCCCAGCTTCATTTACAATCCCCGGCTCCGAGAACAGACTTGCTACATAGAAGGTGCGTGATAACGAGTTGATGGATGTTGCTGTAATATCTACTCACAGCAACAAACAATCACTTTTATAAGCACGCATGGTTTTCCCCTTAATTAACATAAATAGATATAATCCATCACCCTTAAATAATAATATGCATTGAAATGTAAATAAAGAAAAATGTACAGTTTTCCTTTTGGAGCAAACACGAGGAAATGGTATCATAAATTGCTTATGAGGAAACCGAAAATGTAGGTAAGTGACCAACATTCAAAAATAGTTTCAGTGGTAACAAACCATCATTAAGCTGCCTTTCGAGGTGGGCAGGTCTTGAACTGGAGTGCGCTTAATGTTTTATGGAGTGCCAGGATGGACTGACCAGGTCAGTACATTTTGGACTTGAACCAGGTAGAGCTGAACTGGGCTTCACAGTTGAGGGAGGGGGAACTTGAAGTGCCCTCCCTCCTTCTGTTTCCTGCCTCTTCAGTGACCGTGGTTCTGTGACTGATAAAAAGGACAAAAATGAATAAATAGGAGCCAGTGAATGCAGCTTCCTTAAGAAAGGGCAACAGTAATTTATCGAACGCTCGGTCTGTTCCAGATATGGTAGCAGAGCCCTCATGTATATTTTCCCGTTTAACTGCCTCCAGGACTCGGTGAGGTGTCTATTATCTGCGCTTAAGCAGATAAGGAAATTGAGAGAATTTTAAAGGGCTTTCAGTTTTACACAACATTTGTGGGTGCTGAGATTTAATCAGGCTGCTGCAACAACTCCTTCTCTATGAAATGCTGCGTGTTTGTACCTGGGCCCTCTCTTTCCTTCTCATCCCAACGTAGAAGACATTTTTCCCCAGAAATTATTTTAGGAATGCTAATTTCCTTTGCAGGTAAGTTCACTAAAAACCTTTGTAACGCATCCTACAGTTGAAAGAGCAGGATTGTTTCTATGGAAATACAAGCTGGGAGCTCTAAACTGCCTGCTTAACAAATGAACTTTGGGGGATATAATCAGTTTCCTCTTCTCAGAGGAGATAAATAGGCAGCACTGCTCAATTACTCAAACTCATTCGCGTTTCATCTTTCCAGATAGCATTTCACCGCAATGTATTTCCTCCCACCGCTGAAGTACAAAAGCGGCACGGTTTTCCAGGGCACATGGTAAATGATGAGACTCAGAGTCAATTTCTCATCTCAGACACTGCAGTTTTCAATATGCATTCTGTAAGCTCCAAATATGACTATAAACACATCAGCCAAAACAAACTGTGATTTTGATAGAATAAGCCTCAGAGAATGTTTTGCTGAAACTTAACGCCTCTTTTCTAAAAAAAGGCAGTGAGAGAATAGTTTATACTCCATTCATTGGCAGGGCCCTCGTGTGCCACACAAAACCTCATAGGACACAATCAAGACATATGGTCACATCTTCCTCTCTTTGTCACTTTCTAAGAATGAGGCATTTAAGAAAGCTGGGAACTCTACTTAACCAATTCAGAATAGGGTTGTCTATAGCAATGCTATTCCAAATACAGCATCAGCAATAAATAAGAAACAATTCTCGAGCTCACACCAAACCTACTGAACTAGAATCTCCAGGGCAGGTCAAGCAATCTGCGTTTTACAAGTTTTATTGCTGATTGCAAATGCAAACTCAACTTTGAAAAGCATAAACTACAGGGGAAGGATTACACTTTGTACTAGACGTTTGGGGCTTACGTCTCTAAAGTATCAATTGATAGAGAATTATTTGGGGATAAGTCATTTAACCTCTCCAGATTTCATGTTCTTTAATTGCAAAATAAAGGAATTGAACTAATTTATTCCTGAATTGCTTCATAATCTAACATCAGAGAATCTCAGCGTTATCTGATACTGGTATAAAGTCCCCTGCATAATAAGAGTTTGGGGTGTCATTACCTGACTGATTTTATCTGTCTTTGCTAGGGTGATGATAAGGACAATACCAATGACCTCACATTTCCTCCGTGTTTGGCCCTGAGTTTGACGTGCATTTGATCTACTGATGTTTGTTAGTTGTGATTATCTCCATTTACAGAAAGAGATTATGTAAATTCCCAAAGGTCACAAAGAAAGTAAATTACAGTGCCAAGATTTAAATCCAGATTTGATTTCAAAATCCATGTGTCTTCCTCTCGGTCAAGATCTATCTTCCCAGAACTGGTAGCTTTTAATGAAGGAAAAACAAAACAACACTACATTCCATGAGGTGGGGCTGGGAAGACCTTGTTTCTATAGGCAGTGCAATTCCTTTAAGTATATAAAGCAATTACTTTGAATACATTTAACACATGTATTGATTTCGAATAAAAGCCACTTTACCTAAGAGTGATCAATAAACAACAAGGCTTGTAGTTGCACTGAACTGCTGATTTACTGACAACCCTGTGATGTTTTGTCCCTGGTGAAAAGATGCAAAAAAATAGAAGCTGGAGAAAAATTTGAAAAGCTTCTAGCTAAAGGAGTTCATTGTAGGCAGACAAATTTAGAACTAGTGTAGTCCAGTAATTTGTCCAAGGTCATGTAGCTGAGTAGTAAACAGGAATGTGACCAGAATGTATCTCACTACCCACCTGAGCTAGTACTATTATTAATAGTGTTTTATTAAATCAAACTAGATATTCCTTTTTCAGAAACAGTCACATATCCATACATCCATCTTCAAAAGAGATTTATGAGGAAGGCATGATGGTCAGAGTCTTAAATGATAAGCAAGAATGATTCATGCAGATAAAGTGAAGGCAATAATTCTGGGTAGAGGAACCATGTGATATAGTTGGGGGAACTTTTAGAAATTCCATAGTACTAACAAATTAATAAATATGAATCAGGAAGGAGTAAGGAATAAGGCCAGAGAAGCCAGGAGTGGTCAGGTCATGGAGGGCTAAACACATCATTCTAAGGCATTTGAAACTTATTTAATGAGTGAGTTTCTGAAGAACTTGTGTGGGAGAATGACATGATCATATTTGTATCTTAGCTCCCTTTGGCTACAGTACGGACTAAGGGGGTGAGGAAAAAAGAGAGGTATCATATCCATGATGAAGGACAGCCTCCCAATGTTCCAGGAAACAGAAGTCTGTGCAAAGTCAATTCTATGAGCAATGAAGTGGAAGGGGAAGATTCAATAGATTGAGTTTTTGACAGGTTAAACAACCAGGGCTCAGTGCTACATTAAGTGAGAAAGGAGAGAGCTTACCAGGTAACTGTTGAATTTCTAACTTGAATAACTGATGGATGGAGATGAGACGGGGAGAATACGGAGGAGTACATTTGGCCATGTGAAAATAGTCACCTAGCATTGAGTTCACTGCATCCCGGTATTGTCCCTGTTGTATCCTGAAGAGACAGTCCACAAAGAGGCTATGGTCCAAACCATTGTAATGCACAAGACTACCTAGGATCCTGGAGAACCTTACAGAAAGGGGGGTGTCTATAAAAATACTATAGAGAGAGAACAGAGAAGTTGGAAGGGGAAGGAAAAGTCTTGTTTCACAAAGCCAACATAACTTTTTTTCACATTCAATGAAGATAATTAGTTTCAAATGCACAGAGTCTCATTAACGTAAAACCCCTGATTTTGTTTTCACAATATGGGTGTCACTAGTCCACAAGAGCAATGACGACAGGAATGCAATCATATGGGGACATTGGATACTGAATGTGTTTCTGTCTTAAGGGATTAAACAGTGTCAAAAAGGGGGGATGTAGGAATGGAGTGATGTAACATAAAAATATATTGAAGGGCCAGGGGAGAGGAAGAAGTTGAAGTAGACAGAAGTGAGTGATGGATGGGACACCTCTGAACGTGGAGAGATAAACAAAGTATCATTTGGTTTAGAGAAATTTTCATTCATGTGAAAAGAGCAAAACAAAAGCATAGACGCTTTCACTTTAAATGTGGCATTGTCATGAGAGTTATAGCCAGAGTCTGATCTGTAGTGGCAATGCAGGGATGCAGTGAACTCAATGCTATAGCTGGAGGTTCCTTGTAAACCAGGGGTTCCCACCTCATAACCTTAACTGCAGACCAGATGCCTGGAAAGACATTGAGTTTCTCCTGAGACCATCTGGGCAAAGGGAAGGGCTCAGAACACAGGCAGAGCTCACCATGTGCTTCCTGTTACTTGGTAAACCAACTTCATCTCTCTCAAATAGCCAGGAGAATATTCCCCTTGGCAGCACAGGTATGATGCTAATCAATCATCTCTGGACCCTCCCCATTTATTGAAGTGTTTTCTGAATAAAATTGCAAATGCTTAATCATAGAAAACTTTAATCATTTCAATTCTAACTAATATACAGCTGGTTAAGAGAATTTATATTTAACGTTTATTTATTACATAAATTTCCTTGAAACACAGTATCTATATATCTCTCATTTTTTCCCTCTGTATATTGTCAGCTTGTCTTATAGCTCAGACCAAATGAGCTTCCAAATTATGCAGACCAAGAGGACAAGATTGATTATTTTTACAATGAATGAATGCAATTTGGCACAGCTTTATTTGAAAACAAAATGATAAAATTTGTGGGTCCTGATATTCAGCATTCCTGCATGGTTAGAATATTAGAGTGACTTTGGATATAGTGAAGGCAAAGAACAAGTCCTCAGGGAGGTATTTGTCCCTGCCATAGAGATATTATCCAATGATTTTGATTCTAAAACGTATCGTTTCTCCTGATATTTTAATTTTCCTGAAATTTACATGCAAATCTGGTTGACATACTCATTGAATAAAGTGTATATCTTCCTACTCTGAACATGATTATATCAACAAGATAGTGATAGAAAGTCTTGAGGTGGAGGAGAGCAAGGCACACGGAGATGAAAGTTCTCACCCAGGGACACAAAGTGGGATTAGTAGAGCCAGCATTTGAACTCACGTCTATCTGATCTGAAATCTGGCCGAGAGCCAACTCTTTACTTGCCATCTGCTATGTTGCTGCAGGGCACTATTCTAGGTCTCGGTGTATAGGAGTAGGTAAGACAGAACCTGCCCTCAGAAAGCTTGTGTTCCTGAGAAAGAAATACATGTTAAACAACAGACAAATAGATAAAAAGGAATGTAGAAGCTCTGTGAACGCCACAAAGGAAGCAAAAGAGGTTAAAGTGATAGAGACAGAACAAAGAATTGCTTCCTACAAGTCTCTTCCAGAAAGTAGCATTTGCATTTTTCCCCACTTTTATAAATTATAGCAAAAGCACATACCAAGTGATGGAAGAAGAGATATGGCAAAGGTCCTGAGAAAGGAAGAAACTTGCTCTTGATCAAAAATAAACAGACTCCTCATTGTAAGGCTCTGAGCATCACCTTTCAATAGCCATAATGTCCTGGGAGAAACAGATATGTCAAGTGACACAGGGTGGCATTACATGCCAAGAGCTACGATGGAGATGTTGCAAGTTTCTCCAGAAGCATGGATTGATGGCCCTTGCTGAGGGTAGGATGAGGGTTTCAGGAAAGGAGGTGAGGGTTGATTTGGGTCTTGATGGAGAAGTAGGATTGTGCCTCTGACATGTCTTCATCAGTTGTATTGTCATGGTGAACTAATTTAGAGCTCAGAAAGGGGCATGATAGGAGATATTCTCAACAAAATGTAGTACCTGGAAATGATGTAGCTTGGCAAGACCTTATGATAAATTCTTCTCTCTGCTCTTAAGAGCAATGTCATTGTCAATACTCCAAGCGACTTTCCTGGCAGTGCCTGGCTGACTTTGAAAGGTCTCTTATTAAATGAGGTGAAGGGTACACTGTTGAAGTCAGTGGTCCTGAACCCTGAATACTCACTGGCATCACTAGTGAAATTTAAAGTAAATATGAAAACAAATTTAAACACAACTAAAAGCATTTCTGGACAATTAAAATCAACAGGTCTGGGGGTGAAACCTGGACACTTATTCATTTCAAAACTCCTCAAGTAAATGTCAAGGACAGCCAATGTGAGAGTCACTATTTTCAGAGGACTTAGAAGGGAAACTGAGTTCTTCTCAAAGATTGGGACACCTCAGACATGACAGAAGTCATCCAAAGAAGGAGAAGGAACTAGCAAGGATTGACCCTAGGACAGAAAGCACCTGTGTTCCTAGATTTAGAGAAAGTCATTTTGAAAGGAAAACCAGAGAAAGAAAAGTAATCATTATGCAACCAGGCTCTGAAGTCTAATGGAAAGATCTGAACTTAATAGTGCCCTGAACTCTTCTCAGTAATTATCTCAGAAGAAAACAATGGTGCCAAAGGGAAGCCCTGATTTTGAACAGTCCCAAGTGACAGTAAATGAGAACTAAGAGAAACCAACGGTGAGTCATCTCTTGCCTTTTTTTTGGAATGATACCTGAAGCACACTTGTTTGTTCTGTAAACCTTAGTTAAACAAAGTTACCCTCCACGACGCTGGGGTTCTGCCAGAGAACAGTTAGTTTAATTGGAACGCATTTGTTTTTGTTTCTAATGAGTCTCCCATTTCATAGTCTGCTCCTGCTTTGAAAGAAAATGCCCTTTTGTCTGGGATGATTAAAAACCTGGTTAAGCATAGCATATACAGTAGCTGCCAAAATGTTTCCACCCAGCAATACTCAGAACAGAGGCCAGTAGGCAGGATGGGAATATAGAAAAACTGTTGATTGCTTCAGCTCAAAGAAAGGAAAAAAAAATAGAAAAGAAAGAGAGGAGAAGAAGATTACATCCAATGATCCTGGTTATATTTTGTTAAATGAATTCACCTTAGAATTGCATTCACTTCTCAAGGTTTGCTGACAAACTCGCCCTCATCCTCCCATTTTAACCATCTTTTTTGTTCCTAGTTGGATTTTCATTTGGAGACAGTAATGAATAGCTTTGGGAATCCACTAAGTCTTACCAGTGTTTCGGCTGAAATTAGGCTGTCTATTGTGCTTGCCAAAGAGCTGCTCTGTGCTGTAAAATCTTTGTAAAAGTAAAATTATTTACAAAATGACTTGTAGGTTAGAATAAATACAAATTTATCTTGTAGCTGTGGGCATTTTCCTTTCAGGAAACAGCAAGATGTTGATCATTGGGTTTTTCATTAAGAGACACATTTCAATAACTTAATTCTCTAAGCCACTTTGTTGTCAGACTCCCACATCCCTTTCACTCTCGCCCAAAGATCAGGATCTCAGGATTTCTGCTATCTGCCTTACACATTTTATAAGCTAACTACCCCACTACGAACAAAAAAACAAGTCACCAATAACAAAGGAACAGATGATGTTTTCTGGATCCTAATGATCGAATAGAGTGAGCTAATTCACTCATTGATCTGTACCTCTTAGTTATATGAAAATATGATTAAAGATGCAAAACTTTTTAGAAAAGACAAATACACACACACTACCATCTCATATTTTTGATTCCCTATGTGTACTGCAAGGCATTTTATTATAGCTTAATTTTCAGAAGGCATCATTTCTTCACTCTATTTCCCAGTTCCTAGGGCGTCTTAGTTCAGGTCTTCCCAGAGGCAACGGGAATGTGGACTTGGGCCTGCCGTGCTGCTGCCGTGGGCTGCTCCTTTTGAGCTTCTCTAGAACAAGCTCTGCAGAGCCATTCTCACCATGCCTATTTGCAGGAAAATATTAATTCTCCTGCTTCCCACTCACCTGTCTTGATTGTGCATATGCAATTTTCAAAGACATGCCTGCCGTCTTAGTCAGCTAGAGCTGCAAAACAAAATGCTGCAGATGGGGTGGCTTGAACTACAGGAATTTATTTCCCATAGCTCTGCTAGCTGGGGAGTCCAGGATCAAGGTGCTGGAAAATTTGACTTCTGATGAGGGCTCTTGTTCTGGCTTGCTGATGGTTGCTTTCTCACTGTCTCCTGTTGTGGCCATCTCTGAGATATTAAACCAGTCTTGAGGGTCTTAACCTTCACAATCTACCCTAACCCTAACTTCCACTCAAAGCCCCCTTCTCCAAATACTATCACACTAAGCGTCAGGGGCTCCAACACGTGGGGTCTGAGGGAACACGAACATTCAGCCCACAACACCCACTGACTTGGAGGAGGAAAAATGCTGTGAGGAGCAGGAGGTAGGAATTCTATTGAGAAACCTACCATGCATGAGATACCTTGCAGGGAGGGTCTATTACATCCCAAGAACACTATAGGGTAGCCATTTAGGCTCTCTTTCTAGAAATGAAATTCAGAAGGGTTAAGAAACTTGTACATGGTTGTATGTCTACAAAACAAAAAGATAGGGACCCTAACACCAACCTTTTGGACACCCAGACACCTCTTACTACCCTCAGGTAGCTGGAAATATTGGTCTGAGGACTGACTGTGCTCGTCTCTATGAGGGCAACCTCTAGGTAACACAAACTCTAGGTCCCACTTTCCATTATAAAGATTCAGTATGCCGAGGGTAGGATCATATTTTTTATATTGTTTAAAGCCTCCCAAAGGGACTGTCACTTATATTTCTTTGGGAAGCACCTCACCTAGCCTCGCTGTGCTCCCAAGATGAGTAAATACTGTGGTTGCCTTTCAAGTGTGACAATGACTCTTGATGTCCTAAGAAAGACAGGCTATCAGAACTTATCTCTGGCTTCCTAGGTAGTAACCAGCATCTACCAACTATAGATTTGTCTGAGAGTGGTGATTATAGTCAAATGCCTTTTGCTTTGTAGACATATCTTGTGCTAATTATTAAGTACAGAGGTCTTGGAGATATTACAAAGCCGTATGGAAATATGGGCATCACCATCACCAGTAGCATTGTTAAGGGCACCAGGAATCTCTAAGTGCTGCTATAGGAATATTTTCACCTTCCCTCCTTGCCTTTTTCCCATTCCATTGAAAGAATACAAGATGTGACTGTGGAGTGATGTGTCTGGTTTTAAAATTTAAAATAAAAGAGAAATTATACATCTAAAGTAAACTCGGTGCCTTTCTGAGAAGACCCTTTGGGAGCTGCACACTTTGTTTAATGATGCTGGTGAGGTGCAGAATACCTTCCTGAATTCCCCAGGGAATGTGCCTGCAGAGTCTGTGGCGTGTTCTTTTGAAAGTCTGCTGCCAGGAAAATCCCTGACCTTTACAGGATGGATTTGATTTTGAGAAATAGCAAAATTGCATTTGGAGACAAGTTTTGCAATCAAGTGAAGTGATCACACTTGAGAATTCTGCTTGGGGAACAAAACTGGGACAGATTGTAGACTAATAAGAATGCCTTCACCACCAAGCTTGTAAGACTTGTTTGAAACTAATTGCAATATAGACATTTTCAAACTGAGTTTTAGCAATAACAGCACAGTTATATTTAGTATGTAGATTAAGGTGAAAATGTGGAAGCACAAGATATATTTAAAAACTTAAGTAATGATTTTTTTTTTTTTAGTTATATCGTTTCAAGGTTGTCTTTCTACATTTGGATTTTTGTTTGAAAATGAGACCAATTTCAGGCTGATATTAATTTATGTGACTTGTTCAAGCATGTATGAAACCGTGCAGTTTCAAAATGAGTTTGTATCGGACTATCCTGTCCTGAGATTTAACTTTTAGGAAATATAATTGGAACATATACCTCATTTATTCTACTCAATCTCTCCAGAAGAAATCATACCAAAAATATATGCATAATAAGGGAGTAATTAAGCAAAAGATGAATAATAAGTTTAATTATAATTAGGAGCAACGAGAGAGGGGAAGTAAAGTTCAGTCATTTAAAACATAGAAATAATTGGCTTCTTTGTTTTCTTGTAAAATGTTCTCACCCAGCATTATGATTCTTCCTCATTAACTTTAGAAGTTAGCTTTTTCTACCCTTCTAACTTGCTGGTTACATCGCAGGAGATCTGTTTGCACTTTCTGTAACTGACTCAAAATTTCATACAATTCTGGATTATGAAATGTCTTCTGATCACTGAGTCAGAAACCGTTCCCAAGTTGTCATTGTTATGAAAGTCTTTTAAGAGTCTAAGATACTTGGACAATGATGTTATTTCCATCGGTACTTTTCCATCTTCTTGTGTATAGTATTATTTCCAGACGACTTTGAAAAAATAGCACTTATCATCACAATAGCTCTGCATACTTACATTGCACCTATTTCTGGTCTATAGCTGATTAGTTATAATTGAGATTTATAGAGAAATGTTCACAGAAGCCAGATCACTGGGAAGATATGTGCCTCCCGAGGGCTTCTATTTCTTTGTTTCCAAGTATAAAAACACATTTATAATGACAAGCTTATTCTTACTTTGCTTCCACTTCAACAAAAATTAAGCCTCTTTGATCTTCACTAGATAGATAAAAGACTCTCTAAACTTTAGCCTTAAAGAAGAATAACCAGGGGTGGTGCCTGTGGCTCAAAGGAGTAGGGTGCCAGCCCCATATACCGGAGGTGGTGGGTTCAAACCCGGCCCTGGCCAAAAAACTGCCAGAAAAAAGAAGAAGAAGAAGAACTAATCCCACTAAAATCATATTTCCAAAGTTGCTTTGAGGAAAGTCCCTTACTATCCTTATATTGACAAATTTATTTTGAGGTGTACTTAATTTAATTACTTAGCTTCTGAAGCATAATTGAGACAGGCTGAATGAATAGTCTCTGAACTATTAATTGTTTATCATGGAAGAAGCCCATACTGGCCTCAAAATTGTTCTGATGTTTAGGGTATTTCAGAAAGAATGATAAACAAAAGTGTAGCAAGAATGTATTATGCTAAGGAAGTAAATGTATCACAACTGAATGATCATATTGTCCCCACACATTCTTACACCACTTCAACAGGACATAAGATCTTAGAAGACAGGGGTCAGGCATGAGGCTCTGGGTGTGCCTGGGACCCAGCATTCTGCTTGGCTGGTAGTAGGTACTCATCAAACATCTGTTGAATTTAATTTAGGCTCTTTCAGGGAGGAAAAATGCTTTGGAGTTAAGAATCTAACAATTATATTCTCCAAATACATATATACTTTCTATGTTAATCATTCTCTGTCAGAGAAACTATTTAACCAGGGCCCAGGGAGCCATATTAAGGTTATAAAATAAGGAATGGTGCACCACTTAGAAAGTAGAACTAAATCATGTCTGAACAACCTTCCAAATTGAAAAAAAATAATCAAACTTCGAAAACACATTTGGCTATAAAAACGTCAAACTTTGAAAACCCATTTGGCTATATTTCTCAAGGTCGTCTTTGATAATGGGATAATGACTAGTTTGATATATGCCATGGCATTAACAGGTAATCACAACTTACTGTGCTCCCAGGTAACATGATTACCCTGAGACAGAATCTTTAATTCCAAGATGTGACTCATAGTAATCCCAAGAACTACAGTGATTTAGGGTTGGAATGTCTCAGTTGAGGACAATGAGTATGGAGAAGAGTTCTCACTGAGGACTGGGAATGAACAAATGGGCAAGAACTGAATGCTTGCAGTCCTTTAATAAGTTCAAGTTAGGGAGGCGAACTCCAGACAAATTCTGAGCTAGAGCCAACAAGTGAGGTGTGTAAAGAGAGAAGAGAGCACAAACCCAGCCGTGGAATCCTGGTACACATCATGTATCAACACCGATGGGAATTGAGGCCATATTTCAACACCGATGGAAGAGGAGGTCAGTCTGAGATGATGGACTGGTGTGAAGACTCATCCCCAGGAAAAGCAAAGGTAGGAATTGGGTCAGGAAGTCAAGACGTTCAGGGAAGGATGGTGGGAACTAGAGGCCAGGTCTGGTGTTATCAGGTGTGCAGATGACTCATTGACCCCAATGGCTAAAGTCTGAAGCTTAGGAAAGCACTCTAGGTAGGGATCAATTCCCCTGGATGACTCAATGAACCTCCAACACCAGACATGGAGTTGGTCCATTCTGTTCAGTTTCTACTCTGTGGCAGAGAAGCAGCCCTGAAAACACCAGTAGGGCCTTGGACTGGGAATGAGTCATGATGGAGGCTACAGTGGCACTTGACACACACTGGAAGGTGTCCCATTCTCTCAACCCTCGCTTCATAGGGGCTCTCCATGTCTTCTATATAGACCTGGCCCCACTAGGCAGGACTCCTGTCAAAAAAGTGGAATACTGAATAAGCAAATGTAGTGGGTGCTGCTGTCCATTCTATTCTGTGCCTGAAATTGGAATGTGGGGTTATTTAAACCAAGATACAGGATGTGACTCAGTGGACAGAATCTCCTGGGTTCTAGTGTAAACTATAAAGAGAATTTCATTAGATTGGTTCTTATATTTCCAGAAATTCCTGTTATGTGTGGTACATTCAAATCACTAATTCCTTGAAACCCTCTTCTTCGTCATCTCCTTGGTACTGTTCTGTTCTCAGTATTCCTTTAATTGTTTGAATTACGATGAACTTGTCTTCCTGACTTAAAACACACATTGCCATTCCTCAGGAATCCATCCTCAGACCTCCCTTTCTTCATGTCATCTCATCCATGCTTCTTCCTCCGATCCTTACCTCTGTTCTTAGGGCATCTACATCTTTATCTCCCATTCAGACTTTGGACCTTCGAGATCATGTAGTTCCTTCTACTTTGTAGGCCTACCTTGCAGAACTTTAAATGCAGCACCATAAAGCCCTATCTTCACATCCAAGAGGTCCTTCTGCAGACACAGCATAGGCCCCTAAACCACACTAAACTCTTACAAAGTGTCATGATTTGTCCTTTTCCCTCAAAACCCATGATATGTGGTCTATCAAGTCCTGCTCGCATTTCTTCCACATTGCTCATTGAACGGGTTTCCTCTTCTCCATCTGGTACCACGTTCATAAGACAGACTTTCATTAACTCCCTCCTGTTTTTATCACAGCCTTCCACCTTCTTACATCACATCAGTCCTCTCCTAAATGCAACATTCAAATTACAGCCTTGGTGATCTTTTTGAATGGTAAATATATCTCTCTCCCAAAACGCATGAAAGCAATAATAATAACTTACTGACTCTCCACATCACTCAGTAATGCTCCAAATCCCATGTCATTCATTAGAGAAATGCAAATTAAAAGCACAGGGAGATGTTACTCCAGTGTTGGTGAAGATGGGGAGACACGGGAAACACTTGAGCATTGTTAAGGGGAACGTAAAGTGATGCACCTGTTAAGGAAAATTACATAATGATGTTTCTCAGAACTAAAGGTAGATTACCAGGTGATCCAGCAATGTTCCTTTCAGATATATGTCCCAAAGAATTGAAAGCAAAGACTCAGAGAAATATGCCTGGCAGTATTGTTAGCTATAGGCAAAGTGTGGAAACACCCCAGATGTCCATTGCCAGATGAAGGAATAAATGAAATGTAGCATACAATATACATACCATGGAATATTATTAGCCTTAAGAAGAAAAGACACTCTGACACATGCTACCACAGGGATGACTCTCAAAAACATGTTAAATGAAATAAACCAGATACAGAAGGATAAATATAGCATAATTCCACATATCCGAGATATCTAGAATAGGCAAGTTCATAGAAGCAGAAACTAAAATGGTGGTTGTCAGGGACCGTGGGGAGGAAAAGATGGGGAATCATTGTTTCATGGGTATAGAGTTTCAGTGTAAGATGATAAAATCATTCTGGAGATGTACAGAAGTGATGGTTTCCTAACATTGTACATGCACATAATGCCCCTGGAAGATATACTTAAAAATGGTTAAAATGGTAACATTTATGTTATTTATATTTTACTAGAATAAAAATCTAAATTTCATGCCATTTCCTGCTTTATACATTGGGCTCCAGCAGCCCTGTCATCACTCATGCAACCCTCATTCCCACGCCCCGTTCCCCTGGGTGTGAATCCACCACATGGTTGCCTCTCCAGACTCTGTCCCTGATCTCTCACAGACGGGATGTGGAGCTCACATTGGGTGATGGACAATGCTTTGTACATATCCTTTATCCTAAATGCACTGAGTTGTGAGATTTGACTTCTGATGTCTGTTATGATGGAGAGCTTCTTGCAAGACAGGACTGAGTCCTGCACATTATGTATTTTTATGAGTGCCTTGCATCCAGTAGGCTTTTAATAAACACTGAGGGAATGAGGTTATGACAAGCGGCTATTATAAAAATCATAAAATACTGAGACTGGAAGGAATCTTATACTTTGGTCTGAGTTCTTAAGAAAAATGCTGTTTTTGACATGGTAGCCAAACTGGTACCTTTCCAAGGTCTAAATTCCATTTTAAATTCAATAGCATCCATTTTTTTTTATTTTTGCCATTGATTCTAATGGTTGATGAATTCATAGATGGATTAGATTCGAACAGCACAATTCATCATGTCAGTTTCCCAAACCTCAGTGTATCTTGTAACACCTTCAAAGTGTTTGCTCTACCCTTAGAATGCTTGTCCTCAAGTCCAAATGAGTTTGTCCTTATCCTAAACACCATTGTCAAATCACCCATTTGATGTGTTGTTTACACATTTGTGAGTATATTAGAATACATAATTAACTATTAAAATTAAAAAATGCCCGTGTACCAACTACCGTCATCTTCTTTTACTACATGGCATGGAAATCGTACTTTGAGAAGTCAATTTGTTCTATACAATCAGCTACTTTCTTGATTTATTTTCTAGTGTCCCACCCAAACAATTCTGATTTCTCAAGATGTTTGTAGATTCCCTAAAAGTGAGGCCTCTTCTCTTTGTTGTCATCCATCTTAGCTCCTTGATGGTTGTCAAGCTCTCATTGTATAATCAGTGGTGAATCAGTATCACTAGTGCTTCTGAGATGGCACATACGATCTTCCCGTATAAAATTAAACCTATTTCACTGAAAGCTATAACCTAATTATAGCCCAAGAATATGGGGAAAGGGGAAAGGGAGGGGAGGGGAGTGGGGCAGGATGGGTGGAGGGAGGGTAATTGGTGGGACCACACCTACGGTGCATCCTAGAAGAGTATATGTGAAATTTACTAAATGTAGAATGCAAATGTCTTAATACAATAACTAAGAAAATGTGATGAAAGCTATGTTAACCAGTTCCATGAAAATATTTCAAATTGTATATAAAACTAGCACATTGTATCCCCACGATTGTGTTAATGTACACAGCTATGATTTAATACAAAAACAATAAAAAAAATAAAATTAAACCTAATTCATAAGGTTATGAAATTGCAAGGTGAAGCGTCCATGAGAATGAACCTTGCAGTCATCCAAGTACAAGGAGGTAACTGATGAACGGTCATACCTTTTGCACTCTTGTGCATTTGCACTAAGACCACACCTCCTACTGACTCAGCCAGAGTGAAGACAGGTTTTTATCTCTCTAGCCAACTTAGGACTCCTCTAATATTTTCAGGAGTTTCTGAAAGATTGATGAACCTACTTACCCTGCACAGCAGTCCTGCTAATCTCCACCAATTTCCTTTCCCTCTGTCCTTATTGAGATCAGGCTTCTATCCCAGTTTCATGGTTCTCCCAGACTGTTGCTTCTCTTTTTTGATTAAGAAGCAATTCTCTTAATAAAATCTTTGCACATTTAATTCAGTCCTGGGATCTAGTTCTTGGAAGACTTGAAAGTAAAGTATTAGTAGAAACTACATAAATGTTAGCTACATTTCAAACTGAATTTGTTTATGGAAGTTTGGATACAGTTAATTCTGAATTAAGGCAGTATTGAATTAAATTTCAGAATTACTTTGCTGTATTAGTTTGCGAGGGCTGCCATAGCAGAGTACCACAGACTGGGTGGCTTAAGCAAGATAAATTTTTGTTCTCACTTTTCTGGAAGCTAACTGTCCAAGATCAAGTTGTCCACAGGGTTGATTTCTTCAGAGGCTTCTGGTGGGGTTTACAGATGGTGATTTTCTCCTTGTCATATTAGATTAGAGTCCACTATAAGGACACCAGTCATATTAGATCAGGACCCTCCCTAATGATTTCTCTTCCACTAAATCGCCTATTTGAAGACTGTCTCTGGATACAGTCATATATTTTTCCTAAATTTCAGATTATTTTATTAATTAATTTATTTTTATTTTCACTTATTTATTTATTTATTTTTGCAGTTTTTGGCCACGGCTGGGTTTGACCTCTCCAATTCTGGCATATGGGGCCAGTGTCCTACTCCTTTGAGCCACAGGCGCCACCCTAAATTTCAGATTATTATGGGAGTGCATACAATTTGGTTGCCTAGTCTGCTTTTGTAAGGTTAAAGTGTCCTTTCACTCTGGAAATGTGCAATATACCAGGACAATATAATGTTCATATAGGCCCTTCCCCACTGCACCCTGCATTAATTTTATTTTGTTTTTCTCTCATGTGAGTATGTAGGTGTTAACCCTACTAGTTCCGATTTAGCACTGAGTGCATGCAATGTTTGTTTTTCCATTTTTGTGATACTTGACTTAGGTCTTGTATCATTTATTAAGGGAATTGCTTCTTAATCAAGTATCATTTTTGTGATACTTGACTCAGTCTTCATTGTCTTTTTTTATAGCTAAATAGTATCCCATGGTATACCTATACTACAGTTTATTAACCCATTCATGTGTTGAAAGGCATTTGGGTTGTTTCCACATTTTTGCAGCTGTGAATTGTGGTGCTGTGAACATTCTTGCCGAAGTGACTTTATGATAAAACGATTTTCTTTTTTTCTTTAGGGGAAATACCTAGTAATGGGATTATAGGATCAAATAATAGGTCTACATCAAAGGTCCTGGGAGTATGGGTTTTAGCATGTGACTTTTGGAGGACACAATTAAATACAATTATATAAATATGTGTGTGTGGGGGGTACATGTATATGGGTATAAATGGTACCTATAAGGCAGTCATTATAGTATATTTCAGCACAACCCTCCCAATTTACTAGAGTCATTGACCATTAATTTTTTTAAAGATCCCTTTGCGTGGAAGACCTCTATCCCCTGAGGTGAATGTTTCACAGTCATATGAAGTACAATTATATGATAACTTGTTTGACATATAACGTCATGTTAATGATATGACAGGTTTATGATTCTGAGCCTGGCTAATTGATATAAACTACATATATTAGTGTTCAGATATTGATAACTAAGAGGTACATTTGGCGTAACATTGTGTGCTATTTTCCATAGAGTATTTTTAAAAACTAAGATAGGAAATACCTTTAAATAGAGCAAGCTTCTGCTGTTTTCCACTTACAGCCCCAGCATATGGGCCTGTCATTGAAGAATAACACTTATTATGAACTTAAAGACTTTTAAGTTGTTAAAATTCAAGTTCAGACAACAGACTCAGATGTGCTGCTTCTATTGCTTTGATCTCTTTTGAAATAACACATTTTCTATAATTTTTTCTACATTACCTTAGGGAGACACAGGTGCCTTTAGAGTTCTGTCTCCTAGGAATGCTCATGTTCACCCAGAGGCCACTAGTTTCCCATAGAGTCATCTAAGGCTGTGCCTCCTGCCACCAATAAAAATTAATTATCAAAGTAACAAACAAAGTCATGCACCAAGCATATTTATGAACTTGTATAGTCAATGTTAAACATAGGCTGCTTGAGTGACACGCCCTCTTCTGCCTGTAGACAGATAAGCACTATTGTCACCCTAAGCTAGGAAATTATTCCTGATAGATCCACCCTGAAAGGACACACTTAATTTTTCCTCTAGTTGCTGGATTTGTCACCATTCTTCATGTATATGAGTTTGCTTTTTCATTCTCTCTCTCTCTTTTTTTTTTTTAAAGATGACTTCAGTAATCTGGTATTTGAGAAAATAAAGCACTTTTCAAACTTTGCGATTTTTTTCATTACCAAGACTAGAAGGGAAATGAAAACTATTACCAGGACTCACTCCTCCAGATGGCTGTGAGTGTATTGAGTGAATAGAGTCAACTTAATAATGAGTAAAGTGACTTGAATGATTAAACAGCAAAGCCAAAGAGGAGCTGGAAGAAGAATCTCCAGCTTTTCTTCTTGGAGACTAAAGTATCTGAGTCTGTCAAGAATGAAAATCTCACTGGAAGAAAAAAAAGAAAGAAAGAAAGGATGAGAATCTCTACAGAAAACACCTGCCAAGCCTTTCATCTACAGCCGTGTGTTGCTAAGGACAGGGAGACATTCTGAGAAATGCATCCTTATGTGACTCTGTTGTGCAAATGTCATATAGCTGTATTTGCCCCAGCCCAGGTGTTCTGGGTGACAGGAATTTTTTGGGTCCATTATTATCTTTTGGGACCACCATCTTATATCAGTTCATTGTTGATCAAAACGGTCAGTAGGGGGCACATAATTGTATATATAAGATGCTTAAATTAACTTCAATTAGTGTTTCCATTTTCTTAATCTCGCTACATTTCCTTCCTCTTCTCTGTCAAAAAGAGAATGCAGCAAATCCTCACAATTAATAGAATCCTATCACAGATGCACACAGCCAGTGAACATTCAGCCTTAAAAATAAGCCCAAATCCATTTTTTCACCTTGTGTAACCCCTGGACACAATCCAAACCCTTCATGTGATACTATTAAAAGAGGTCTGTTGGTCCAAAACAGTATTACATAGGGGGGATAGGAGGTTAATTCATTAATATTTTCAAGATAATTTTGACAATTTTGACTATATACAAGGTGGTCTATTTGCACTGACTTTAGTATCCCTCACCATGAGATGAAAATACATAAGAACTTAAACCTCAAACTAGATTACTTAAGTAAGAACATTTTCTTTCTTTCTGTTTTTGTGTGTAATGCCTGGCAGAAATAGCACATTTACAACAATGTAACTAACAAAATTCAAAAAGTAATTCCTATTGTTATCATCAGTGAGTTATGAAGTTTGATCTTTCCTTCTCTCTTTCTCTTTTTCTTTTTTTCTTTGTGTCTTTTTTTTTTTTTTTTGAGACCAAGTCTCACTCTGTGAACCTGAATAGAATGCCATGGCATCGTAGCTCACAGCAACCTCAAACTCCTGGGTTCCAGAGATCCTTCTGCCTCAGCCTCCCAAGTAACTGGGACTACAGGTGCGTGCCACAATGCCGGGCTAATTTTTTTTCCTATTATTAGTAGAGACAGGGTCTCACTCTTGCTCAGGCTGATCTCAAATTCCTGAGCTAAAGCAATGCACCTGTGTAAGCCTCTGTGCTAGGATTACAGGCATGAGCCACTGTGCCTGGCCGAGAGTTTAATTTTTCCTTAAAAAATTATTGGGTCCAAATGATACTGTCCGTATTTAATGTTTCATATGCTTAATTCTTTATATAATTAATAATAATTTCTTATATAACAATTTCTTATCCCGAATTATTCCATAAAGTGTGAATGAGAAAAATGAGTGCCCTTGGAAAGACAATAAAGTAATGGTTAAGACATTAGCTAGTAGCCATTATACTAATGTAAATGTGTTCAAAGACCTAAAAAAAATCTTGCTTATAGGAACAAAGAAAACCATGGTTACAAAGTTTCATCAAATATAGAAAATAAACAAAATATGAAAATTATTAAAAAATGAAATTTTAATGTAAGCATCTGGTTGAATCGAAAAGTATTAACAAAAATTTAAAATTCATTAATAAGTGTGACAACTTTTGGATTACTCCTTGAAATTTTAATTCCAACTTTACTTCCATTCCATGCATATTGCAAGGGTACCTGTCAGCTCTATTAAACATAGAGTATAAATGTCTTAACACAATAATTAAGTAAATGAAGTGTAGGCTATCTTAATTAGTTTGAAGTAAGCATTCCAAGTTGCATTTAAAATCAGTACATTGTACCCCATAAATGCATTAATGTGTACATGAAAATAAAATAAAATTCATTAATAGAAACTGAAAGACAATCCACAGAATGGGAGAAAATTGTTGCAAATGACATATCTGTTAAAATATTTGTATTCAGAACATACAACAATCCTATAACGCAATAATTGCAAGAGAACTATCTCAACTTAGAAATCAAGGAAGGAAATGAACAGACATTTCTTAAAAAAAAATACAAATGACCAAAAAGCATCTGAAAAGATGCTCAATATGTTTTAGCTATTAAGAAAATGCAAATTAAAAGATCATAATGAGATAGGACATCATCTCTACCAGGATGGCTATAATAAAAAAGACACAGAATAAGTACTCGTGAGGATATGGAGAAATTGAAACCCTTTACACCGTAGGTGGGAACAGAAACTGCTTCGTAAAGTAGCCTGACAACTTTGCAGTTAAACATAGAGTTATTCCATGAGCTAGCAAATAAATGATTTTATATCATGGTTTCTGCTGCCCAATCTTAATTCATTTATTTTACTGATACACTTTAATTTATTAATTTTTCTGATAAAAGTATACAATTTAAGTGGTTTGAAACCAAGTAAATTAATGCTTTTCCCCTTACAACATCATTAACTAATACAATGAGTGTTTTATATCCGTCAGTATTAGCCATCGCTCTTACCAACCAGAGTTTTCTCTTTAATATATTCCCTAGTTCAAGGTGATTAATGTTTATGAGGTTGATTTGGCAGTCAGGTGTGACTCTGAGGTTCTTTCCAAACCATCAGTGAAATGGAATTGTATTTAGCACCATGTTTTATTAAGTCATTCTATTCTTGGAAATCTAGCAAACCTTAAATAATATTTATAGTCATTCTCCAGCAACCAAAATATCTTGATTAAGCCTGCAAGATAGCAGAGTTTACAGAAAGATTTTTAAAGCTTACATTTTCATATGCATGCATTTCCAAATTAACCTCTATGTGTTGACATCTTTCCTAACGTCATCGTTAAACACATATCCAACAATAAGTCTATTATTATGCCCTCTAATTGGTTATACTTAGGCTGAGTAGAAAGTTTTCTTTAATGGTCTCTTCAAAATTCCAACCTTACCTGCTGACATTTCGTGAATGTCAAGATACTTATTACAGGACTATACTTTCTGGGTTTTGCAACAGATTCTATTGTTATTGACTTTATCTTGATGAAAAAATAATTCTATCTCAGACCTTAGAAAATACCTTTTTTGAATAAGTAAGAATGTTATTTTGTTAGCGTGCTCAAACCTTTATAGAATTTTTCTTCATTTTTTTCTTTACCAGTTTTAAGGGGACAAAGACAAGTGATAACTCTTTTGTGTGATATGTTTATATGTTTAAATCTGTGGATATCATTGAGCTTTCTTAAAATAGACTGAAGATTTGAGACAAGGTCACATTGAGTCTGAGAAGAGGTCTACCTGGGAAGCCAAATTTTGAGTTAAGAATATGAACAATTTCCTAAGAAAATAAAGGTATAAGAATTAAACGTGTTAAAGTCCAATAGTCCTCATCCTCTAACCTGCTACCAAGTGTTACCATTTATTAATCATCACATAGGGTTTGTTTGACCCCCATACAGGTGATATAGGGAGGGAGAAGAGAAAAGGCAGGTCTATCTTAGGTGCCTGCTTAGGTGGTCAGAGCTTAGGAGCTGCACAATAATGGAGGAACTGGAATGGTTAGAAATCTTTACCTAGAATGGCCCAGTTGTGAAAGCAGTTGACGTTAGACCCGAACTATGTTCTTATTTCAAATGTTCAGCAAGGGATTTAGAGAGGCAGAGTCAAAACTGTTGCTATAAGTCAACTGGATACCATTGTGGTGCATGTAGTGAGAACAACTAAGAGACAGAGAGAGAGAACTGAAAAAGGTTCACTCATTGATGTTTTTTCAATCACTTAATAATTATTTGTTGGGTTCTTTCGATATGCCACACCTAAGGTAAGATTTAGCGATATAATTGTAAGCAAAACTGGCACAGTCTATGACATCATGGAGTGTGGATTCTAAGGCAAAAAGAGAAGCATTAGTCTAATATTTCTGGGTTTTTTTTCTTTTTTCTTTTTTTTTTTGTAGTTCAGCTAAGGCCAAGTTTGAACCCACCACCTTCGGTATATGGGGTCAGCGCCCTACTCGATGAGCCACAGGCACCGCCCGCTCTAATAGTTCTGTAAATACAAACAAATTGCAATCATGAAGAATGTAACAAAGGAAAACGTTGCTATGAGAGCCTACACCGAGGCAACCTGACCTCTCAGGGGCCCTTGCTTCTTAGTCTCTGGTCAGATTTGACCAAAGGGAGGTACCAGCATTAGGATAGGGGAGAGGAGCAATGTCGACATGTTTCTTCATCTACTTCCTGCCAATGGTGGCTTTCTAGTTCTCAGCATATCTCTGCTCATCCCCATTCCCTACAGCTTCAGCTCCTGCAATGTAACCCATTCTCTACGATCTAGTTCCTGCTAGCTCTTATTAGCACCTGGGTACCTTGGGATTTAAGGACCATGGTAACTCCTTTATTAATTTCTTTTCAGAATCTCATTAAGGTACATCCTTCTTTTTCCTGCAGAGACAGTGACTAATAGTCAGTTAGGTCAAACTATGGGAAAGACAGCCTGAGCAGATGAAGCAGCATGTGCAAATGTCCTGTGATAAAAAAGAGCATGGCCCATCCCAGAGAATATGCCTGGGACACTGAACACAGCTGGTTTGGCAGAAGCAAGAGATCTAGGTAAGAGTGAGATGACTCAAAGACTTGTGGTCCCATTGAGGATTTTGTCTTTTATTATAAGGACGTTTTTGGAGATTTTGAAGTCATCAGAAAATGACTTCATCAGATTTTAAATTTTAAAAGATTATTCTGTCCTGAGAAGAACATATTGGGGAATTTTAATAGTGGCGGGATAGACTCATTTCCTAAGAGCTCTTTAAAAAGTTTCAGATAGAGGTGATGATCAATAAGACTAAGGTGTTGTCCATGGAGATAAACTGAAGGACTTAGATTGGAAAGGTTAAATAGGGGGTCAACAAAGTATGATTTGTGGGTTGTCTTTATAAGTGATGCTTTGCTGGAACATAGCCACAGCTATTAATTATACATTACATGCATCTGTGCTTATATCAGCAGAGTAGAGTTTTGGGGACCAACTGGTTGGCCATCAAAATCTCAAATATTATCTGGTGCTTTAAGAAAAAGTTGGCTTCCCCTGGATTAAATCAATAGCACTTGGCATTAGATTAGATATAGAGGTAAGGAAAAGGCGGGCATTAGAGATGGCACCTATGTTTATGACCAATACAACTAAGACCATGCTGGATGTATTTCTTAAAAAATTAATAAGTAGTCATCTGTTGATGGAAAAGACCAGATTCAGGATTAAACGTATGAATTTAAGATCAGATATGTTATACGGGATGTGCCTATTAGACATCTAAAGTGGAAAAATTAAATCAGCACTTGTGTATATGAGCCTGGTGCTCAGAAGGGAGAGATGTGTGGAAAGTCTAAATCTGGGAGTTGGGGTGGAGAGAATAATGATTCCTGCCAAATGTTTCCATCCTGATCCCTGAAACCTCAAAAGAATGCTTTGCCTATGTGATTAAGTTAAAGAGGGGTACTGAATTATGTTCCCCTAAATTTATACAAGTATATTAAAGCCTTAGTGCTCAAGATGACTATTTGGGGAGAGGCCTTTAAAGGTAATTAAGGTTAAGTGAGGTCATAGGCCTGGGCCCTAATTCAGTGTCCTAATCCCCTATTCTAATAAGGGGGAGAGTGATGATCACATGAAAATATGGAGAAGTTGCCCAGCTTCAAGACAATGAGAGAGGCCTCAGAACAAGCCAACACCTTGATCTCAGACTTCTGGCCTTCAGAACTCGTAAAGCATCACGATAATGGAGAAGCAAGAATCCCATGTGCTCAATTCTGACATGAGGACAATTAATGACCTAGTATATGGTGGGGAGTTTGGGAAGGAGAGAGCAGAAAGAGGGAAGGAGGGGTGGGCATCATGGTGTGTGACACACCTTTTAGGGGAGGGACACAAGTATAAGAAGAACTTTACCTAACAAATGCAATCAATGTAATCTGGTTCTTTGTATCCTTAATGAATCCCCAACAACAATAAAAAATAAGTGATGGGGATACACATTTAATACAGTCAGCTACTTTCTTCTTTTCCTAAAAACACTGAAATATATAAATTATTCAATGAACCTTAAAAAAAAGAAGTGTGAGAAAATAAATTTCTGTCATTGAAGCCACCTAGTCTGTGAAACTTTGTTATGGCAGCTCTAGTAAACCACCATAAGTATCTTTAGGTGGGCAGATTATTCTTGATTGTTCCCGTGGGCTTGATTGCAAACACAAGTGTCATTAAGAAGAAAAGAGGGAGGCAGGAGAGAAAGAAGCAGATGTTAAAGTTATGTGACTGTCGGCTTTGAAGACAAAGGGGGTTCCTCTCCCTAGGAATAGAGGTTGTCGCTAGAAGCTGGAAAAAGTAAGGAAACAGATTCTCCGTTAGAGTGACCAGAAAAGAAGGCAACCCTGATGACGCTTTGGTTTTAGCCTTTTGAAGTCTCTTTCTGTTCCCGCTGCTCAGAAGTGTGATATAAAACAATAAATCTGTTTTGTTGGAGCAGTTAAGTTGGAGATAATTTGTGATGGCAGCAAGAGGAAGCTGCCGTGCAGAGCAGTCATTGATTTGTGGGCAGTAATTGAGGCACTGAGATAAATTCTAATAATGGGGCTAAAATGCCAAAGACTTGTTTTTATTAGAGAGTGTGAAGCTGGAGGATAGACTCTTATATACGCTCGTGGTTGATGCAGTTGCATTTATTCAAAGTTGGTTTTGACAATGGCTTGCTGCTTTTCCCAATAGGATTTGTTACATGCTCTTCTCTGACAGTGATAATCTTATTTTAGGTGTATCATTTTGAAATATAATCTTCTTGCATTTGGCACCAAATTATCCCAGTGCTGAATGAGACTTCTTCCACTGCCTGTTTGTTTTAATTGCAACCACCTAGATTCTCCTTTTAAGAGCAGAAGTGGAGAAAACTTGAACTCGAGAGAGAAAGGACTCTTCTAATTTTGTTGGAGTAGCTCAGGGCTCATTTCTCTTCTTATTTCTTTGCACTTACTCTTTTTGATCTCATCCCACCTCCTGGCTTTAAATGACTTGGAAATGTTGACAACTCACAATTTATATTTCCAGCCTGAACCTCTCAAACGCCAGACTCATAAGTTATTATCTACTCAACATTTCCATATGAATGTGTAATAGACACCTCATGATCAACATGTCCTAATCTGAATTCTTGACCTTCCTGTTATCCCTTTCTACCTGCAGTTTCCTTACCTCAGTTAATTAAAACACAATCGTGCCAATTACTCAGGCCAATAACACTGAAATCCTCTAATACAAACTATGTAGTCCCCACTTTCAGAACACATCCAGAATGCCACTATCTCTCACTTTCACCTTTTTGCTACTGCCCTGATCAAAGATGCCGTATTCTCCAGCTAGAATTCCCAAAATATCTTCCTAACAGGTCACTTGTCTCTATGCTTTCCCCCACCAAATTGAAGTCTATTTTCAAAGCAGTAGAGTAAATCTTTTAAAATAGAAGTCAGATCATGTCACTTCTCTACTCAAAAGTCCTTAAAATTGCCCACAAATCCTCATGTAATCTGGTCTCGGTGCATTCCTCTGAGAATAGTCAGTATTTTTCCTTTATTCCACTGTACCATGGGGCCTCCATGAATGAATATTTTCACACTCCAAGTATATGGCAACAGAGAAGTGAAAGTCAACATGCTTCCTAGAAGCAGTGAATGAGACGGTTGGAAATCCCTCTCTCCTCCTTCCCTCTCTTCCTTCCTTCCTACCTAGCAGGGTCTATTTAGCAAAATATTGAATACCGTCTAATAGGGGTTATGTAATTGCTCGATTCTGGGGATGGAAAAATCCCTAAAACACAGAAGCTGAAAATCTAGTAAGAAAAAGTGGTATGGAAACCAACCCATTCAAAACAATGCAATACATGCAAAACAAAGTATGATGGGCTGAAATAAAAAACCTCCAACACATGTGAGTTAGAGAGGATAGAAATCCTATGTGATGCGAATTCATTCCAACTGGTATAGTTTGGAACAGCGGTGCTCAGCCTTCCTAATGCTGTAATGCATTTCCATTGCTACAAATGGGTCGTGACCCACAGGGCGAGAACTGCTGGTTTGGAAGAACCCAGGCTTTCAAAATTACCTACTGAACTGCTGATAGCTCTATATAGCAAAAGTATTACCAAAGTGACTATGCCTGCACTCTTATATGGAACACGAGATAATCCTAGAATTATATGTCTTTTGTCATACTTCAAGAGCAACATAAATTTCTTTTTTTCTTTTTTTTTTTTTTTTAATTTTCCAAAGGCTAGTGAAGGTGACGGTTATAAAGAACATTGCCAGGCTGCAATTTTAAAAGTGTGAGAACACTTGCTCTCATCAACACCTCCCTAAAATGATTTGCAGAATAAAAGATAAATTGAGAATCACACTGTAATCAAAACTTGGTGACTTTCTCTAATCAGGCAAAGTGGCCAGGGACGTAGAACAACACAGGCTCATACACAGTATTAGACGCTCCTACACTTCAGATGAGGTGACTTCCCAATCAGCTCATTGAAAGTAGAAAATATTTTACATTGAAAATGCATCCAATAACATAACTACCCTACTGCACAAACTAGCTTAGCCTACCTCACCTTAAACATGCTCACAACACATGAGCATGCAGCTGGGCAAAAAACACTTAACGCAAAGCCTATTTTATAATAAAACGTTGAATAGCTCATGTAATTTAGTGACTACTGTTCTGAAAGCTAAAAACAGAATGATGGTACAGGTACCCGAAGTACAGTTTTTACTGAATGTGCATTGTATTCCCATCATCACAAACTTGGAAAACCATAAGTCAAACCATCATAAGTTGATCCATGACCGTCTGTATATTTCTTTCCCTTAGAGGTAAGATTTGTTTTTTATCCAGTAGCATCTCTGATGAAAAAGTGTGAATTTTTTCTCTTTCTATATTTTCATCGATCTATGAACCTAGATCTATGTTTCTTCTGAAAATAGGATTCAAACAAATTCTGAAGACCTTTATGTGTATTTCGACGAATATTTTAAATGCTTTTGGTAATAACATTCATTCCTAAGTTAATAGCTATATACCTACTCTGGGATATTTACTTAAGATTTGGTGCAGGCAAACACAAAACAGAACTAATAAACATGGGGACCAGAAGAATGAAATATGCCCAGAGAATTTTTCTAAGTAGTCACAATGAGCTGAGCTAAAATTGAAGTTGATGATTTCCATAATTGGGGCTTCCCCTTGTAGAACTTGGAGGATAGAAGACCTAAAAATTTTTCCTGCCTTGGGGCTGTGCCTGTGGCTCAAGGAGTAAGGTGCATACCCCATATACTGGAAGTGGTGGGTTCAAACCTGGCCCCGGCCATAAACTCCCAAAATTAAAAAAATAAAAAAATAAAAGATATACATAAGTATATATATACATACATATATGTGTATATATATTTCCCACCTTGAGTCACAAATATTCTACCAAGAAGCGAAATACCTTTAAGATATTAATGCAGCCTTTCTGAGAAAAACCTGCACATTTTAATTAAATCAATCTATTGGATTGCCTTCTAAGATGAAGGTAAGTTTAATGCTAAATCAAAGGCAGTTTAGAAGCATTAGGAAATGTACCTAAATAGCACACAGCCAAGGAGGGACCCTCACTTCACTTTTTTTCAGCATCAGGCGTCCTGAGTGGTAACCTCACAAGATTGCTTTGTGCACTACAGGTGACAATATTTGGAAGGAGCAGGGTGCGTTCTGTGGTGGACTAGTCTAGACTTGCTACATCTTGGCTTCTCAGAGACCCCACAGCCCGTCCATTCTCCTTTCTGTAAATTCTAAGTTATGGACTCTTAAATCATCCAGTCGAAACTGGACATGGCTAAAGGAGCACTTGAAAAGAGTCACTGGGTTCTGAAAAGCAGAGAGAGAGAGGTTTCTGCAGTCAATCAGGTGAGTTGAAAAGCTTTCTGTGGTGTGAAGTTCAAGGTGAGGGTCCCCACCAATTCCACCGGAGTGAACTGTTGCGAGTTCTGCCGTCTGGACAGCTCCTGGGAGAGACCACGTGACTCCTTGAGGTCGGTTGAGGTCAGACGGTGTCTATTCACCCTGGTTGCAGAGCATCCCTGTGGAAGGTAAGCTCAGGATAGTCCCTTTCCTTTTTATCCTTCGTGCTTTCACACCCACAGGAGAGCCTTTGATGACTTGATGTAAAGTTAAAGATAATAATTTGTTTTTCACTCTAATATTTTTCTATTGGTGTTTAATCTGACTTCTTACTATATTAAAATCATCAGTCCCAGAAGAAGTAGTTCACACAATTTCTTCTCTGTCTAAAACACTCAATATTGTGCTTTTTACATGGAAGCAATGCCTGAAGCGTGTTTTTTTAAATAATTCATTTAGAGACTTACTTTTCTCTTTAAGACGTTTACCAGTCTGTGTCTCACTCTTAGAAGCTGAGTGACTTTGAAAATGTTTTGTCTAACTAAAAGATTTCAGGACTTCTTTAGGCTGTCTCTATCATTATCACTTGTAATGATGCTAATAATAACACTAAATTACCAGACTTTAATGTGAAAGCCTTTTCAGATGGTCAATACAGTGTAGAGGCAATGATTGCTCCTGGATTAAAATACCTGTGAATTAGAATTTGTATAACTGAACTAGGATAAAAGGAAGTTTGGTATTATTGGTTTGTCAACCTTATTCCCTTGACCTTCCTCGGAAGTCATCTACAATGGTCCTGCTCAAAGGTCCAGCTGCCCTGGGCTCTTCCCATGGGTATTCCCTGGGCTCAGGGAAATGCCTGCCAAGGAGGGCAAAGCATAGAAGCAACCCTCACCTAAAAGGAGACAGAACTCACTTGTCCAAATCAGAGGCAGGGTCCACACTGTCCCCTCATGAGACCGTCACTCACGTGCCTCTCTTCCCATCCCCCATTTCTGCTTCACTCAGCATGGGAAACATGATCAAATGAACTTTACGGACATTTAAATAATTTACAGATCTAGGTGGCAAAACCTACAATCAATTTCTATTGTATCACTTCTATTTGATTGCCATGTTTTGTCTTTCTTTTGTGAGTTCTGATCCTCCTAACAGAATTGAAAGAGAAGATAAGACAGTTGTTACATAGTTTCATCCTCTGAAGTTCAAATCTGAGTATGTTTTCATCTAAAGGATACAAAGGTGCCTCGGAGCTCTATCATGGGCAAGGGAGGCTTCTGTTCTCTGCACAGTCTCCTTGTGGCCTGCAACCTGCTCAGGGCTTCAAGTTTCCTCAAATGGAAAATCAAATGCCTTAGGCTACATGATCTTTAGAATTCACTGAGACGCTGACGTTATACAAACCTGAGTTATTTGTAGTCTGTTCCCTCTGGCCAAATCCATAGCTCTAGCTCTTTGTTTTATGCTGAATTCTCTGCACCACCAGTTCTAAAGCAAACTCTTTCTATAACGTGGCAGACAGAAAATATTTTAGGTATCGTGGGCTGTAAGTTGTCTGCTGCAATCATTCAGTTCTGCCATTGTAACAGGAAATTTGGAAAAGACGATACATAAATGGATGGCCGTGTTCCAACAAAATTATTTACATAAACAGGCAGAAAAGCCGCTGAATGTTCTCAATGTTGCACTCAGAGAACAGTCTCTAAGGCCTTTGTGTCAAAACATGGCTGAACATTTCCAAATATTGCTTATATTTTCTATCTCCGCAGCTTCCTAGAAAATTTGGAGCTCTTTTGCACATAGCTCCTCAATGAAACAAAGGGGGAAAAAGCTTTTCTATTTCTTTCTTACGTGAGCTTATCTGGTGGCTCCTATTTGATGTGGAATGTTTTGTGTTGAGTTTGTGTTAGACTTAGAGGCTGAGGAGAGTCAACACTCTGGAGGTGTTGTCTGGAGAGCTGGAGGGCGCGTAAAAGTTGCTTTTAGAATGTACACTCCTTCTGAACAATCAACCTTTCTGCACAGGTTCGCTTGGGAAAGGTCTGTAACTGGTATTTTCATTATAACCCCTCAAACAGCAAGCCTTTCAAAAGGCTTAGAATTCACAAGCAGGTGGAGGTGGAATCTGGCTTACTTGGTGCTATTCAGGAATGAGTTTCTCTGGATAAACTTCCCATGGAAATCTCCACAAGTCTTTTTTAGGGAGCCCACAAGATCCTAGAAAAGAAAATCGCTGCCTCCTGCTTGAACTGTCAGTTAGGTTTTCTGAGCTGAAAATGAATAAACACAGTCTAACATTATTTCTGATCCCATTGGAACTGAAAATTTTTCCTGGACGGGTGCCTTGTAATTAATGATAGTTCAGAAAACTGTAAAACTGTCTTAGACTTGGGAAAAGATGGAACAGGCTCACTCGTGAAGCAATGAGCTTCTAGAAACATGAGGTGTTTTTAAGCAAAAATTGAATAATAGCCCACGAATGATGATTCTGTTCAGAGACTCTGTATTAGGTGAGGATTAAAGGAAAGAGACTCCCCACCTCTTTTCTCCCCTCTCTCTTCTCTGAACTAGAGAAACTCTATTTTTACCTCTTTTATCAGTTGGACATTTAGGAGTCTTTCCTTTGAAGAAGTGTCTAATAATAATAATAAACAAATTTAAAGCTTTGGACAATGTTTCTACAAGTAGGCTTTGATGCTTTCCACATAAGAACTCATCCCTTTCTGTCTCGTTCTGATCGCCATGTGACAAGCACAGAACTTGCTTATTCTAGGTGAATTTTACAATGACATTCAGTGAAAGAGTAGGAAATTTTCTGCAGGTGTTTCTGTCACAAGGCTTAGTTATCAGGTTTAGAATTTTGACCATCATGAATAAGCAAACTTCAAAAGTCAAGCAGAGCCGCACTCATTGAGAACTGAGCCCTTCAGGGACAAAAGGAAACCTTTACTAAATATCCATTGGTGTACTTATCATAACCCTAGGGACATATGTCCTCTTTGTGCTATTTCCTCACTTGACTTTTAGATTTCTACCTTGACTTTATAGCTGATTCTCTCTAACAAGAATAGAATTGGAGAGAGTAAAAAGCATACATGTATTGGCATAGAACATAGAAAACCCCAAAGATATTAGCATGAAATATATAGATCAGGTAGGGTAGATATATGATAAAAATGTACTGAAAATATTAAGGAGGTCATCATTATAGACACTTTGTCTTGAATTCTTCTACAAAAAGAAGAATTTTTAAAACAAGTATCTTTTGATTTAAATATTGGGCCTCTATGGGTTTTATATACTCTTGGAAAATTCCTTCTTAAGATAAACTTTATAGTGATAAGCAGGCATTCTGCTTATAGGGAAACCACTCCTAGTGGAAAATATTAATTTGTACTTATTGTGCAGGTCCTGAAAACTACAGATGGCCTCTGGCAAAACCTAGTGAATTTATGTTGAAAAAGAAATTTGCAAGTATTATGTATACAAAATTACATAATAAACAAATATAATTCCATTTGGTTTTCCAAGTAATTAATATTTTAAATATTTGCAAAAAGGGATGCTGCAAAAAGACAAAAAGGGAGACATTGAGAAATCTGTTTTATTTGTAAAAACCTAACCAGTTGGCAGAGAAGAAAGAGAGACATTTTTTACATCTCATCATTAAGATTCTATTCACACTTATAAAAGAGTTCCTTTCCCCTAAACCCTAGCATGCTGGCATAGAACAAAACCAATGTGAATTACATAGAACCCTGAAGCTTTATTGAGAGAATCATTTGTATTTGTTTACAGATCAGTATTAAAAACAAATCAGCCTGGAGGCTTTAGCTGTACGGAAGGATGCAGTTTGCTTCTTTAATAACACAAGCTGTGTTGAGAATGTTCTGTCTGGGCTCCATATGCTGTTCCTGTTTTGTTTTTCCTTTCAAATTTAGAGTGAAGGAGATTAGAATGGTATTTACCTTCAGCCAAAATCTATAAGGTCCTAAATCAGAGCATCTCTGTCCCTTCCCTTCCGGAGCATGACAACCTGTGATGTTTCTCAAAGTTGAGCTCTAGGTGGGCGGGGACAGCCTGAGAAATCTTCAGCTGAAGTGATGGTTTCCCTCTGACAGTTATCAGCGGAGGGGCCCATTAATTTTCTAGGCATAGAGTAAGTTCCATCTGTTATCCTAAGTGTTTGTGGAGATTACATGCCGGGGAAGAGAGTTTCTGAATGAATTAAAAGTAAATGTCACTTCCTAAAACTCAGTCCGGTAAACACAGCTTGAGGAAATATTTCTTTTTGCCTGAGTGACAGATCTTGGAGCTAGGTAATGTGGTGCTTTCAGGACTGGTTTCCACCTGCAGAAGCTGACATTGCTGAGCAGCTATCCTGTCTCCTAGGGTGTGGATTACCAGACAGATCTTTTTCGCTGTCAGTCTGCAGTATCTAAAGGTGAAAACCTACGTGAGATCCCCAAACAGCACTTTACCATCCAGCATGATCAATAGGACAACCCAATAAAGGTCCAAAGCAATTTCCTTCTTTTATCCTTGTCTCTCAATTATGTTTGCTTTTAATGACCCGAGTCTGGGCTGGCAGAGAGTTCCTGGGAGGCAGCATTTGGTGTGAGAGTACCAGGGTTCATTTCTCATCTAAATTGGTAGTTGGTTTTGGTTTTTATCGTAAATACACTGAAGAACAGTTGCTTCAGACAGATGAATTTGTCAGAACTGCTGCTTTCCAATGCATCAAATCCTCTCCCTTGCCTGCAATTGCCAAAACTAACTTTAATATGTATCCAAAATATTTTAGAATTAGAATATGGCATCTTACTAATCACTAAAATGAAAAAAAAAATAGACTTGTCAAAATCACCACTGTGATCCATAGAAACAACTTAACAAACATTTTTTTGTCCTACCATCCTCACATATGACTCTGGGATTCACAGCAACCTTTATAAAATACATAAAAAGTCTTAAATCCTAGTTCCACAAGAACTAGGATTCTAGTTCATGTTCATGTTCCTTGGGCCCCAGTAAATTCTCATTGGTGGTGATTCCTAGTCCCTGGAAAGGTTGTGATCTCAGACTTTGAGCCTTCAGTAACTAGGTAGCTAATGTGTTTACATATGTCCAAAGTAGAGACTGTTAAGGAAAATAAAGAAAAAAAATTATATTTATTGAGAAATTAGGAGACATGGGCATTACCACTATGGGCATCAAGGGTTCTGAGTGCCCCTGTTGCCACACTATCTACCAGCCTGGATCTGTGGCAGCTTGAGAGAGAGAATGGTCCTTCTGTAGATGTGACCGCTGAGTCCCAGAGGCAGAGAGTAGGAAGTGTCTAAGAGTTTAGGGCCCCCCTATGTCTTGTAGCTAGATTGATTAATTGAGGGTGAGAGAGGGCGCAGTTTTCTCGCCTTACATCATGTCAAATCTAAAGCACAGTTTGCACAAGAGAGTTCCTCTCTGCAAGATCACTGCAGATTGGGACTCTGCCTGAAATTGCATCCTAGTCTGATTTTCCCACTTCCCAGTCATATTTCCCCAATTCCTTTCCTCCTTTATCCTGGGATTACTTTCTTAATAAATCACTAGTTCAGGAATCCTTATCACAGAGTCTGCTTGGGAATACTGTGCCAGGCATTTTACATCCACTGTATTAGACAGGCTGAGTGTTTTGGGTAAGCTGTACCTTTAATCCGGATAACAATTCTGCTAGAAAATTCAGGATCAGAGAGTTTAATTAACTTGTTTGATGTCACAGAGGGATTAAGAGGGAGAAGTATGTGCTTCTTGAGTCCAAGTCTGATCCCTTAATTTATTATAGGTTTCAATCAACATATGTAAGGGATAAGGAGTACAGAAGTCCTACTTTGGGAATAAATTCTCTTGAAGATAGATGGTGCCTGCTAACTAGGCTTCATGCAAATGCTAACTTCTTACCAAAAAGATAATATTTAAGAAGGAAAAGATAAGTAGAAATGTATATTTCATGTTTACCAAAAAGAATATCAAATATAGAGGGTACTAGCTCTTGACATTGGAAGCAAACACATGTTTGAAAACCTCTATGTGAGTTGATTTATGCTCACTTTTACTCTTAAATTACAGGTATGTGCTGGGTGGTAAAGTCTGGGTCAACAACGAAACACATGTAAGATAGGGGCTCTATAAGATTGTAATGGAGCTACACAATTTCTGTAAGTTAGTGATGACATAGACCTTTCAGCGGGATAAGATAAGCAGGTGGAGGACAGTGATTCTGAAGATCTTGACCCTAACCCTGGCTGGCACTGGTCTAAGGTGTGTGTTCATGTCTTAGTGTTTAACCAAAATATTTAAAAACCATTAAATAAAACTCAAAACTTTAAAATGGGAAAAGTACTTATAGAAAGTATGAAGAAGTGTATACAGAAAGAATAAAGAAAGTATTTTTATGCATTTGTACAATCATGTTTGTGTTTTAAACAAAGTCTATTACAAAAGAGTCAAAAAGGGCAATTAGTGGGAACACACTAATTGTGTGCACCCTACGGTGCATCTTAGCAGGGTACTGGCGAAACTTATTAAAGGTAGAGTATTAATGTCTTTATATAGTGATCAAGGAAATGCCATGAAGGATATCTGTAACAGTATGATCAAAATATTTCTGAATGTATATGAATCGT
>CAUYON010006944.1:0-38536 GCA_963573935.1 Arctocebus calabarensis
TAAATTAGCCTGGGAAGGTTGATGCCTCTTTCCTTGCCTTGCCCCTCTGTCACACCCAGTCTCTGGTAATCCTGCAGGGCTGTGGTCCAGTTCCCTCCAATGAGCAGATGCTCTAGAGGTTTGTACCTGCCTAGGTCACACGGGGCTCTGTGGCTCCTCAGCCAGTCCACCAGTTATGTCAGTGTTGGCACGAGGGGAGGTGAGGCCTGACAACCTGGGTACTTAATATGGGCTGGGGCAATTCACTCAGTTCCAACCCTGTCCCTGATTGATGTAAAGTAGATGAAAAAGCTGACAGAACAGAACAAGTTTGCAGAATTTCTGCCCTGTGGAAGAGATGCTGGGCTGCTAATAGTCCTGACTCATTCTGTGAGCTTCAGCCCTTTGTCTCAGCTGTCATCCCCTGAGGGCCAGGTGTGGCCAAAATTTAGCAAAGCTTTCTCAGCGCTGGGCTTGGTGCCTCAGGGGACCGCCTCTCCACTTCAGCCAACCACCTTTTGGCTTACTCTCCTCTCACCGCTCCCAAGTCGGGAGAACAGCACAGACCAGCGGCAACCCGTGCACTGTCTACACCCCCCGAGAAAGTGTCCAAGAATCTGGACTCCGTGGGGGACAGACCTCCAGACCTCAGGCTGAGAGTGGAGGGGAGTGCCAGGAGTTCCATCTTGCAGGTAGAGAATATATACAGTTTTATACAGCTTTATGCCTGGCAGGAGAGTGCTGCAGCACCCTAGTAGGGGAAGGAGGTCCAGTTTTTAGAAGGTCTCTCCCGTGGGGTAGAGTGGGAGGACATCTGAACTCTGCTCGCTTGTTTGTATGGAGGTATGGAGTATACTGTGAGCTGTTCTCTTGGGGGAGGGGACTCCCGTCCGACTGGTGATGTGCTCTGTACCTTTTATTTGTATCCTTGGGGTTGTAGGTCACTCCAGCAGGGTTGATGTGCATTCCTCGACCTTGTCTCTACATATGAATATCTTATTACCAAAGTATACTTACATTTTTACTGAAATTTCCCAACTGAAAGTAAAGAGTTGCTTTTCTAACTTCACCCTCTGTCGTCTCCTTCCCATGGATGATAGCTGGGAATTTTGCAAAGTTGTTTTTAATTCTTATCATATTAACTGCTATGTGAGTGGTATTTAGCTAATGCTAGTTTTGAGCCTAGGGTCTTGTGAATCTGTGAAGCCTGTGCTCTTTGTTTTTATGTCAATTGGTGAGTCTCCGCCACCTGCCATCGCTCTGTTTCAGCTGGCCAACCAAAGTGTGCCATGCCTGCTGGACTATGTTCTCTGGTGCCATGACTTCTGATTGTGCATTTCTCCTTGAATGTTTGCCTGGTGGCTTTTTGAATGAAATCCGTATGATAGTATGTGGCCAAGTGACATCGTCGCACATACTTAAGGGATATAATTTAAAGGTCGTCGGCTTGGATCACCAAAGATTCACTCCAAACACAGCCAAATACTTGTGAAATGATAAGAGACTTGAGTCTCAGAAGCAAATTCAATGTCATGAGTTGTGTACAGTCACTGTATGTATAAGTAGCCCTAAGGAAATAATTTTTTCTAGTGTGGTAGTCAGTGTGTTCAACTGTCAACTCAGCAATCCCCAAATATGGAAAAGAGTCTTCCCACTTTAACGAAAAGGATTGTCATGCTCTCTGCCACCCAGGTGTGATATGGAGTGACATAGAATGCTGAGGTATCTGATGATAGAAACCCAGCCCACCAACTCAGAGAGTGAGTGGCAGGACCAAGTATCCAGAAATCGTTCTTGTGGCAACAGGTAAAGGCAGCTTTTCCTGAGTGTACTAGGGCAAGTCCAGCCAACCTTGGAAACCAGGTGATGAGGATTAATTATTCAAATTAACTCTCAAGAAACTCAGTTTAGGCTCGGTACCTGTAGCTCAGTGGCTAGGGTGCTAGCCACATACACTGGAGCTGGGGGGTTTGAATCCAGCCCAGGCCTGCCAAACAACAATGACAAATACAGGCAAAAAATAGCTGGGCATTGTGGCAGGCACTTGTAGTCCCAGGTACTTGGGAGTCTGTGGCAAGAGAATCGCTTAAGTCCAAGAGTTTGAGATTGCCGTGAGCTGTGATGGCATGGCACTCTACCCAGGGCAACAGCTTAAGACTCTGTCTCATAAAATGAACAAACAAACAAAAAATCTCACAAAAGAAACTCAGTTTAATATTTCTTCTGGAAGGATGAGCATTCTAGACAGAGGGAATGAACATACAAAGGCTCTGAGACAAAACTTATTTAGAAACCACAGGGAGCTTTGTACCATCAGTGCATAGACTAAGAGATTCAAGGGGAGACAGGAGAGAGTTGTGATGAAGGCAGGTTCAAGAATAGAAGCACTATTTACCAAATATGTATATATATTTTTGAGATAGAGTATCACTATGTTGCCCTCGGTAGAGTGCGATGGTATCGCAGCTCACAGCAACCTCAAACTCTTGGGCTTAAGTAATTCTTTTGCCTCAGCCTCCCAAGTAGCTGGGACTATAGGCACCCACCACAATGCCCAGCTATATTTTGGATGTAGTTGTTATTGTTGTTTGACAGCCCTAGGCTATGTTTAAATCCACCAGCTCCAGCGTATGTGGCTGGCACCATAGCTGCTGAGCTACAGGCACCAAGCCTTTTTACCAAATATTAATTGAATATTTAGTATGTGTACCAGTAAATAAAGTGGTTATATTCTCCTATTTTCTCTGACCTTATGGAACTGGAAGGACCCTGCAAGTCAGGTTGAACAGTTTGGATTTTATTCTGTGATAATGGGGGAGTGATAGAGGTGTATTAAGCAACAAATGACATGATTCGAAAACCATTCTGAATATTATGATTCTGATGGAGGGGCCATCAGTGGCAACATCATTGACTAGAAGACCACTGCAGATGTCCAAATAAGAATAGGCAATGGCTTAAACGACAGTGATGCAAAGCGTATAGGTCTTTAGGAAGCTGATTTGGCAGGACATTATGTCCAACTTTATGTGGGTGGTAAAGTAGAAGGAGAAGGAAGACATAACTCTCAGAATTCTTTCTTAGACAATAGGTTGAACAAACAAGAGGAGCTGGTGACACATAAAGCTTCTAGCAGCCCATCATAGAGCTTGTTGCAGAGTATGAATTCAATAGGGCTGGCCATGGTTAAACACACAACACTTGACCTAGAGTGGGTTCTTAATACCTGTTCGTAGAGGGCAAGATGTCATTCCATTTTTATTAAAATATGGGATCCAAGACCAACCCTACATGTCACATTTCATCATTCGTGAAAGAAGCAATGCAGCAAGAGGAGAAACTTATATGTCACTGTTGCTGAAGAGCACACTATTCAGTTGTACAAACATGATGTACCCCTTTTGCAAGTGGCTTCAAAATCAATGGTCACTACTTTATTCGCTTGAGTAGATTTTAATCAGTCTTTCAAAATATAATGACTGATGTCTTTCCATGTGACCAAAATCCATAAATATACTCAGTACTTATAGGAGCTCAGCATACAGCAGTTTGATCTCACCTTAAATTTGTTCGCAATTGCAAATATTTCATTTTAGACTTTATCTGAGGAAGAGAATTTCAGTCCCCTCTTCTGGGCTGGTGTCCTTGCTACTTAACTTTCCAGTACTTTTTCTTCCTTGGATGACTATATAGTTCTCTCCTATCTGGAATGTTAGCCAGTATTTCTACTTGCCTTTAGAGTTTGCAAAGTTCTTTCAGCCTTCACTGCCCCTCATTTGACCATTTTCTAATATCTGATAATATCTCTTTCTTCATTGTTTTTATTTTATTTTTCAAAACTTTATTGTTATTGGCTTTTCAAATTTTATCTTCTGTTCACAATTAGACAAATATACTTTCCTTGAAACCAAAATTGTTCATTACATAAAAGGAACCAATCTTAGGTGCCAAATGCAAATAAAGGTTTTTGGAAGCTTGTGAATTTTTCTGTAGTGTTACAAGTTTATATGATTAGCCCCTGTAACATAAGATAGCAGACACTTAATTTCAGTCACTTTGAGTATGCCCCTGTATCTAGGCTTTAGAGGATATCATAGAGACCTTGTTATTTTCCTACACTGTCATCTTTTGAGAGGTCCACTGTCAGTTCAGTCTCAAGTTTTTAATTCACATAGGTTGTTGCCTCTTCTATGATACCCTTGGATAAAACTTTTGAATACTTCCCCTGAGTGGGACATGGGGTCCAAAGTGTTCCCTCATTGTGCTGGGTCTAGGAAGCTCAGTGAATCTTTAAGCAATATCTGCCCAAATCTTTCCATAGTCAGTCACCATTCTCTGATGTGGTGCCCACCTGCCTAAAATTTACACGGTGCAATGGGTATAAGACCCTGTGTATTTTGGGAGCAAGGGACATAAGACCCTGTGTATTTTGGACCTCCTAAACCTCCCGAGGTTTCTGTCATTCAAAAGTCTGAATATTGAGAGGACACCTTAAATCAAGGTGGTTAAGTAAGACAGATCATGGAACTCCCTCTCATAGGAACCTATAATTTGAATAAATACATATGGTTTTGTTTTTGACTTTTCTTTACTAACTGGGAGAACCTTGATTTAGTCTTTGGGATGATAAACCAGTTCTCTAAGTTATCATGTATTTTATTTAAAAATCTAATATTTTATGCTCTGAGTTCTGCTTATTTACATTTAAGGGCTTGGCTTTTGAAATTCTATAAAAACAACTCCCTTTTCCATCCTCTGCTTTCTTAACAATGGCCACTTCTTGGGATATTAATACAGAGTACACCAGTTGGGGAAAGCAGGATGGGGGCACTTGGATACAGATTTAAAAATATGATTTGGTTAATATGTCAAAGTAATATCTCATTCCACTAGTCTTCCCCCTCTCTCTTTCAGTAAGTACTGGGCAGGTTACTAGAAGGTAGTTTAGACATGTTGATGATTTGATTGTCACACTGTAAGATCTTCATCAAGTTCATGTGCTCCAAGTCTTTTTTATAAGAGCCACAGCAATGATTTTCAAATGAAGACTATTTTCAGAGACTCCCTAGGAAATGCTGACTCAAATTCATGGAGAGAGGTTAAAGATCTAGGAATTTGTGAAAATATCTTCCTAGATCTAGATCAGCGATTCTTAAACTTCAGTATGCATCTGAATCATCTAGAGGTTTTGTGAAAGCAGGTTGCTGGATTCTACCCCCAGAGATTTTGATCTAGTACAAGTAAAGTGCAGCCTGAGATTTTTATATTTTTCATAAGTTCTGAAGAGAAGCTGCTGCTGTTGCTCTGGGGACCCCACTTTGAGAACCACTTCTCTAATGAAGGATTCTCACACTTCAATGCATTTTGTAATCATTTGTTTAGCTTTCAAAAGTCTGAATACTGAGAGTACACTTTATATCAAGTCTATCACAATCTCAGAGGGTGGGACCCCAGGCATTAGTAATGTTTAATAAAGCTGCTCAAGTGATTCCCATGTGAGCCCAGGTTGAGGGCCAGCTCACTAATCCTTAGATTCTCAAAGTGAGAATGCACCAAATGTGAGTACATAGTTTATCTAGGGTTTGGTTAGAGTGGAGATTCTGATTCAAAATGTATGAGGTGGAGCTGAGTTTGGGTGTTTCTTTTTCTTTCTTTCTTTCTTTTTTTTCCCACTTCTTGAGGTATAATGTACATACAAGAAAATCCACTATTTTTTTTTTAAGATAGGGTCTCATGCTGTCACCTGGGCTAAAGTACAGTGTTATCATCATAGCTCGCTGCAACCTCCAACTCCTGCTATGATTTGGGTGTTGTCTTGAGTAGCTGGGACTACAAGTGAACACCACCATGCCTGGCTCATTTTTTCTATTTTTTTGTAGAGACAGGGCTCTTGCTCTTACTCAGGCTGGTCTTGAACTCTTGATCTCAAGCAATCCTCTGACTTCAACCTCCCAAAGTACTAGGATTACAGGCATTAGCTACCATGCCTGGTCATATAATGAACTATTGCGGGTGTACAATTCAATGAGTTTTCGCCAAATGTGTATGCCTGTGTAAGCATACCATGATCAAGATATAGAACATTTCATTACTCTATAAAGTTTCCTCGTGCTCCTTTAAAATCAATGAGGTCCCCCATTTCTCCCTTCCTGGCCCCAGAAAAATCACTTATCTACCTTCTGTCACCATAGATTAATCTTATCTTTTCTAAAATTACACATAAATGAAATCATACAGTATGTATTTTTTTATGTCTGGCTTCTTGATCACTCAGTAGAGATCTTACATATCTAATAAGGTCTCAGGTTTGCAGATCACATTAGTTTCTCCAAGTCACTTAAAGATTTGGAATGCTCAACTTATAGCAGTTACCCCAGGGACATAAGCATGATTTATATTTATAAAATAGGATGTACTAAAATGATTTTTATTTTTTAATACCAAATATTTAAAATCAGAGGCTGTAATGCCTACAAGTTCTATAAGGAACAAATCAGGTGCAGCCTGTTTCAGGCATGAGAACCCTGGGATAAGCGTAGGGACCTAAGTCGAGAAGGACAGGAGGAGGCACAGCAAGGCAGGTAGGAGGTCAAGTTTTCATGGCCCCTATGGTTATGCCAAGGCACATGGAACAGATTTATTCTCATTTTTGTTTTTATGCCTCTATATCCAAATATTAAGATGTTGCTTTTCTTGGCTTTGACAATTTGGGGGAATTGCAAAGCTCAGGAGAAGGTAAGATAAGGTACCTGCAACTACATTTTAGAAAAATGATGTGTGATCTCCACTTTATGACATCTAAATGAGGTCTCTTTTACCTGTCTTCCAGGGTCATGTCCACTGCTAACTTTAATACACCCACCTGCTTGTGCTTATCCTTCATCATGTCACCAAACTCAAAGAATGCTTTGTTTTTTATCTATCAGTTCTCTTGTTAGATGAGGGTATATTTTATATTTCTTATTAAATGGCAATAGTTATTTCTAAAGGTTGATAATATATAGCTTCCATACTAGGAAAAAAACTACAAGGAGTTGGAGGGAGAAATAAACCTTTTGTTTTATTATGCTCTGTGAACTGATTATGGGCATAAAAAAATAAAACAACTCATACATCCACCAGAGCTTATTGTATTATCAGGTAATGCACCTGCCTCTCTGATAAATAGGACTCAGTAGAACAGTTAATAAAAGCCCGAGAGTTATTTGGTGCAGAAATACAACAGTACAAAGCTACTCAAATCCAGTCTACAGTGATTTTTTTTCATTATAAGAAAGGCCTTGAGATTTCAACAGTAATTGAAGGCGATGTTTTTCTCACTGTCAGAACAGAGGGAGGACAGTTCACATGTCACATAAAATCTTTCATGGAATCTAGGTCCCAGGAGCTAGATACTTTTTCAAATGCAATCAAAAATAACAATGCACCCCAAATCACACTGGTGTATAGCTTTGAGTCTTTACAAAGTTCTTTAACACACGTGATCTCTTTGAATTCTGACAATGACTACATGAGTTAGGTCATGTGGGTATCAGCTACATTTGGCTGAGGGAGCAGTAAAGCTCAGAGACAATAAGGGACTTACCCAGGTACCAGTGGCACTGCAGGCTGAGCTGGCTCTGGAATGCCATAGCCAGTTACTGTCTCCACTAGGTGAGAGGTTTGTGTCTGTAATGAATTCAAAAACATCTGTAGCATTATAGTTTTAAAATCAGGTAGATCACAGAATTTTTGGACTAAAGAGTGCCAGCAGCAGACTATGGTGACAACCACTTTGCCAGCAGAAAATACCTGTTCAAACAGCCCAGGAGCTGCTAGCTGATTTGGTTGTAAGTGAGCAGGAGTTCTGGAGACCCTCTACCATTTTGGAGGACTCTCTTCATAGTCTTTTGCTGCATTTTTTTTGAATTAAATCATAAAGAGGTAGATCATGTATACATTAATGCATTTATGGGGTACATTGTGTTGCATCTTTTTTTTCTTTTGCCTTGAAGTTCTTAATATCTGACTGACATAATTCTTACTTATTACAGATTTTTTTCTTCTTTCATTTTGCCTCCATCAAAACTTTTAGTGAAATTTTATCCCCAATGTGGCAGTGTTGGGAAGTGGGGCCTAGTGGGAGGTGTTTGGGCCACAGGGGGAAGATCCCTCATAAGTAGATTAATGCCCTCCCTCAGGGGTGGGGCAGTTCTGCTTCTCAGAGGTATAGATTGTTTCCCATGAGAGTGGATTATTTAAAAGAGTCTGAATGCTTGCTTTCTCTCTCTTTTTCTCTCATCACATGGGCTGTTTGCACAAGCCCTGCTCTCCATTCACTTCATGCCATGAGCAAAAGCAGCATGAGGCCTTCACTAGAAGCTGTGCAGATGTTGGGGAGAAGCTTCTTAATCTTTCCAGCCTGCAAAACTATGAACCAAATACACCTCTTTTCTTTAGATTCAGCCTCAAATGTTCTGCGATAGCAGCACAAAACAGGCTAAGACACTGCTCACAATGCTCCAAATACCAATTCTTCAAGTAGGTGATAGAAATAAAGCCATCTTCATGTATACATGCCACATTTTCCTTATCTAATTTATCTGTTGATGTACACTTAGGTTGAGTCCACGTCTTTGCCATTGTGAAAAGTGCCACAGTGAATGTGGACATATCTTTCAACACAGTAATTTCAATTTCTTTAAATATATACCCAGAAAGCGGATTGCTGGTTGTTTTACTTTTAGTTTGTTCCCTTATTCCTCATTTCATAACTTTATTTATTTACTTTTGTTTTAGTTGATTCAGGGGATATCAATCTACTTACGAGTTTTTTGAAATGTAGATGAACTGTATAATGGTGAAGTCAGGGCTTTTAGTGTACCCATCACTTGAATAGTGTACATTGTACTCAATTGGTAATTTTGATCCTTCACCCCCCTCTTATTCTCCTACCTTCTGAGTCTTCAGGTCCATTACAGCACTTTGTATGACATATGTAACTATCGCATACCTTTCACTTTAAGTGAGTTCTTGTGCTACTTGTTTTCTGTTCCTGAGATACTTCACTTAGGATAAAGGTCTCCATTTCCATCCAAGTTGCTGTGTAAGATATTATTTCATTCTTTTTTAAGGGCTTTTTAGTTCTATATCTTTAAAATTGTAAATTGTGCTATAATAAACATGTATGTTTTTGATAAATGATTTCTGTTCCTTTGGGTAGATAGTCAGTAGGGAGATTGTTGGATTGAGTGGTAGGGTCTACTTTTAATTCTTTGAGCAGTCTCCATACTATCTTCCACAGAGGTTGTACTAATTTACATTTCCACCATCAGTATATAAGTGTTCCTTTCTTTCTGCATCCATGCCAACATTTATTGCTTTTTGAATTTTTGATAATGATTATTCTGACAGGGTAAGGTAGTGTCTCATTGTGATTTTAACTTGCATTCCCCTGATAATTACTTTTGCTGAACATTTTTTCATATGTATATTAGCCACTTGTATATCTTCTTTTGAAAATGTTTATGTCTTTAATCTACTTTGTAATGGGATTTTGGGGGGGGGTTGCTGATTTATTTGAGTTCCTTGTAGATTCTGGATTATAATTCTTTGTTGGATGTATATTTGTGAAAATTTTCTTCCATTCTATAGATTGTCTATTTACTCTGTTCTTTTGCTGTGCAGAAATTTTTTAGTTTAATTAAATCCCACTTTTTTTTCTGTTATATTTGCTTATGTGGTCTTAGTCATGAATTCTTTGCCTAGGTCAGCATCCAGAAGAGTCTTTCCTAAGTTTTCTTCTAGGATTTTTATGGTTTCAAGTTTTACATTTAAGATGTTAACCCATCTCTACATTGAAGTCATTTATCCACCTAGTATTCATTTTTGTGTATAGTGAGAGATTGAGATTCAGTTCATTCTTCTGTGTGTGGCTCACAAATTTTTTTCAGCACCATTTATTGAATAGGGTATCATATCCCAAGCATATGTTTTTGTCACCTTTGTCAAAGATCCATTGCTCGTAGGTGCATGTTTTTATTTCTGGGTTTTCTATTCTGTTCCACTGATCTATGTATCTACTTTTATCATGCTGTTTTGATTAATATAATTTTGTAGTATCATTTGAAGTTAGGTAGTATGATGTGTCCAGATTTTTTTTTCTTTTTGCTTGTGATTGCTTTGGGCATTCGGGCTCTTTTGGATTCCATGTGAAATTTAGGATTGTTTTTTCTAATTCTTTGAAAAATGATACTGGTATTTTAATGAAATTTGCATTGACTCTGTAAATGACTTTGGTGAGTATAGACATTTTAATAATATTAATTTTTTCAGTCCATGACCTTGGGATGTCTTTGTGTCAGCAATGATTTCTTTCATCAATGTTTTATAGTTCTCTTTGTAGAGATCTATCACTTTCTTAATTCAGTATATTTCTAGTTATTTTATTTTATTGCAGCTATTGTAAATAGCTTGAGTTGTTGATTTGATTGTCAGCTTGACTATTATAAGTGTATAGAAATGCGACTGATTTGTATATATTTTTGTAATTTGAGATTTTATTGAATATATCCATTAATTCTGGGAGTCTTTTGGAAGAATGTTCAGGATTTTCTAGGTATAATCACTATTGGCAAACTGGGATAGTTTGGATGCCCTATCTTTCTTTTGCTTGATTTTTTTGGTTATAACTTCTAGTACTATGTGAATAGAAGTGGTCAAATGGGAATCCTTGTCTTTTTCCAGTTCTTGGGGGGAATCCTTTCGATTTTAACCCATTCTGAATGATGTTTGCTGTCATATATGGCTTATATTATTTTGAGATTTGTTTCTTCTATGGCTATTTTCTTAAAGGTTTATATCATGAAAGGGTACTGAACTTTATTGAATGTCTTTTCTCCATCTATTGCGATAATCTTGTTTTTTGCTCTTAATTCTCTTTATGTAGCAAATCACATTTTTTGATACACATATATTGAACCATCATTGCATCCCCAGATAAGATCCACTTGATTATAGTAAAGTATCTTTTTGATATCCTGTTTGATTTTGTTTGCTAGTATTTTATTGAGTATTTTGTTAGTATCAGTGTTCATGAGAGATACTGGTCCTTTCCTGGATGATTCTGGCTTCACAGAAGGAGTTAGGGAGGATTCTCTGCTTCTCAATGTTATGAAACAGCTTCAATAAGATAGGTGTAAGTTCTTTGTAGGGTAGGGAGAATTTGACTGTGACTCTGTTTGGTCCTGGGCTTTTATTTTGGGGTGGGGATGTTTATTAGTGATTTAATCTTGTTACTTACTATGTGTCTATTCAGGTTCTATATTTCTTCCTGATTCAAGCTTTGGAGGCTGTGTGTTTCCACAAATATATCCATTTCCTATAGATTTTCTAGTTTGTGTTCATGGATGTGTTTGTAGTAGTTTCAGATGATTTTCTCTATGTCTGTGGTAACAGTTGTAATGTCTCCTCTTTCATTTCCAATTGAGCTTATTTGAATTCTCTCTCTTATTTTTCTTGTTTAGTCTAGACAATAGTCTATTTAATTTGTTTATCTTTTCAATGAATTAACTTTTCTTTCATTGACTTTCTTTATTTTTTTGGCTCCAATTTTCCTTAGTTTGGTTCTGATCTTTGTTATTTTTTATCTTCTACTAACTTTGGGTTTGGTTTGCTCTTTTTTTTTCTTATTCCTTGAGGTGTAACATTAAGTTGTTAATTTGTGATCTTACTGTCTTTTTTATGTTGGTATTTAGCTTTGTGACCTTTCTTCCAACCACTGCTTTTTCTGTATCTCAGAAACTTTGGTAGCTTTTGTCACTATTATCATTTAGTAAAAAAAAATTTTTTTTTAATTTCCATCTTGAATTTTTCTTGGATCCAAATAACATTCAATAGTATTTTACATTTTCATGAATTTTTATAGTTTTAAGAATTCTTATTGGAATTGATTTCTAGTTTTATTCCACTATTATGAGAAGATACATGGTATGATTTTGATTTGTAAAAGTTTGCTGAGCCTTGTTTTGTGGCCTACTCTATAGTCTGTCTTAGAAAATGTTCTATGTGCTGATGAGAAGAATGCATATTTTATAAGGGGTAAAATGTTGTGTAAAAGTCTATTTGATGCATTTATTCTAGAGCCCTGATAAGCCCAATTTTTTTTTTTTGTATTTTCTTTCTTGATGATGTAGTTCTGTACCCATAGAGAGTGTTGAAATCCCTCACTATTTTTAAGTGGCTATTTATTTCATTTCTTAGGTCTAATGGTATTTGTTTTATGAGTCTGGTGTCTCTGATGTGAGATGCATATATACTTTGAATTGTCCTACCTTTTTGTTGAAATGATCCATTCATCATTATGTAATGACCATTTTTTTTTTTTTTTACTGTTGTTTTCAAGTCTGTTATATCTGATATAAGAGAATAGATACTCTGGCTTGCTTTTGGTTTCTATGTATATGGAATATTTCTTCCATCACTTTACCTTGAATATGTGTGACCCATTAGAAAATAAATGAGTATATTGAAGACAGGACATATTTGGGGTTTTGGTTTTTTTATCTAGGCCCTCAATCTATACCTTTAAGGGAGTCATTTAGACTATTTACATTCATTGTTAATATTGATAAGTGAGATACTCTTCTGGACATCATGTTGATTATTACCTAGATGCTTTGTATTCTCTCTTGTGTTATTGTTTTGTAAAAGCTATGGGTTTTTACTTTCAAGTATTTTTACATTTGTGAGTATTAACTATTCTTTTCATTGTTGAGAACTTTTGAGCATTTCTTGTAGGGGAAAGACTTGTGATGGCAAATTTGCTTAGTGTTTGATTTTCTGGGAAGGATTTTATTTCTCCTTCATTTATGAAACTTAGTTTTGCAGGGTACAGAATTACTGGCTAGCAGATATTCTGTTTAAGAAGGGCAAAGCTGAGACCCCAGCTCATCCTAGCTTGTAAAGTTTCTTTTCTTTTTTTTTTTTTACATTTCAGATTGATATGAGGGTATAAATGTTTAGACTACATTTTTTCACTTTCAAGGTAAAGTTCAAGTTGTAGTTGAGCCCTTCACCCAGGGCATGTGCTGTGTACTCCTCAACATTAGTTGAGAACTTTCCAATCACCCTTTCCACTCACCTTTTCCGTCTTTTTCCTCCCTCTTACACTCACTAGAATATACTTGTGTTTTTCTTTCATGTGGGCATGTAGTTGTCTATATATTTATTTCATATTAGTACAGAGTACATCAAATACTTGCTTTTCCATTCTTGTGATACTTAACTAAGAAGAATGTGTTCAAAATCCATCCAGGTACTGGCTAGTAGTTATTCTATTTAACAAGGGTAAAGCTGGGACCTCAATTCCTTCTAGTTTATAAAGTTTCTATTGGGAAGTCTGCTATTACTCAGAGGGTTTTCCTTTGAAAGTTATATGATGCTTTTGTCTCAGAGCTTGTAGGATTTTCTCCTTCTCTTTGACTTTGGCCAGACTGATGACTGTGTGCCTTGGTGATATACTATTTGTAATGGATCTTCTAGGAGTTTATTAACCTTTTTGTATTTGAATGTCTAAATCTCTAGCAAAATCAGAGAAGTTTTCCTCCAATCTTTCCTCAATCAGGTTTCCATGTTTTTTGCTTTTTCTTCTACTCCCTTGGGAATACCTATGATTTTTATGTTTGGGTATTTTAAAGTCATCCATATTTCTCAGAGGCTTTGTTCATTTCTCTCTACTGTCCTTTCTTTATTTTTGAGTGACTAGCCTTATCTTCAAGCCTTGAAATTCTTTCTTCTTTTTAGTTTATTCTGTTGTTAAGACTTTCTACAATATTGTGACATTCTCCAAAGGACTGTCATTTCTACAAGTTCTGGTGTTTATATTTTAAAAATTCTATCTCTTTAGTGAATTTTTTATCCATGTCCTGAATTGTTCTTCTGGTTTTCCTGTGTTGGTTTTCAATTTTCTCATTGATCCCATTGAGCTTACTTGTAATCCATATTTTGAATTCCATATCTGACAGTTCAAAAATTTCCTTTTGGTTGGAGTCCATTGTTGGAGAGTTAGTATGATCCTTTGGCGGACGTTTATAAAGCTTCTTTTTTTCTTGTTACCAGAGTTTTGTGCTGGTTCCTTCTCATTCAGAATGTGCTTCTTTCCTCTGCTTAGAACAGATAGTTTTGAACTTAGCCTATTCTCCTCTGCTGGGAGCTCTGTTGCTCAATGTAGAGAGGGAGAAATATGCTGTCCTTCTGCTTGTGCAGATGGGTGCCCACCATGGCATTGCTGGCAATTTGGGTCACTTAGACCCCAGACCATGGGAGAATGTTCAGGTGCCAGTGGTGGTGCAGTGGTGGTTAGGTAATCTCCAGTTCCCAGACCCCTGGATGATATGCTTGAGTCTTAGGGGGAATCAGACCAAAACTGGACTGGAAAAATTTAACCTCATGCCTCCCTAAGTTCATGTGCTGGCTGTGATAGTGAGGGGTGGGGCAAATTCCCCCTTGGAAGAACACTCAGGTAAGAGATGGGTAGGTGCACTGTAAACATGTGGCAGAAGGGATGGGTCCCTTTTGACAAGATTGATTTAAGAAGACAACTGTGGAGCTCACACATTGCTCATACCTACCTTTCTCAGAGGTGACAGTGGGCTCTGTCCTTCAGGGGCATAAAAGGCCCCAGGTTCCCAGCTCCCACCTTGACCCAGTTGAAGAGATGGTCAAGGCAGCTCAATCTTTTGTGTGCAGGGCTGCCAGACTGGCTGTGGGCTATAGCTGTACTGCTTCAGTAGGGAAGGTGTGGTTGTGCCAGGAACTTTCCCCCAGGGAGGTAGGGTCTTCCCACAAGAGAAAGAAAGCTTAGGGAACAGACTGCCAGCCTTGCTCTCTCTTGGAAGAAGCAGTAGCTTTTATCTTTGGGGCACATAAAAGCATTTACTGTGTCTTTTTAGAGGAATAGGAGTATGAATGAGCAGGCATGATAAGTGCTGTGTTGTTTGTGTAGAGGGAGAAACTTCTTCCAAGTTAATCTTCCCCAGTGGAATCCTTGATGGTCCTGAGCAAAAACAGTCAAAGCTGCTTCAGGAAAGGGAGCACATCCTGATGGTGGGGAGTTGGTGCTCCCCTTTGTCTTAAGGAGCCATCTGTCATGTTTCCCTCTTCTCTCAGGTGGAAGTGGACCCCTTTGTCTTATGGAGCCTTCTGGCATGTTTCACTCTTTTCTCAGCTGAAAGTGGCTTATCCCAAATGCCCAAGCTCTAGAATTCCCACAGTTGCCCCAGGACCCACCAGTCTCCCAAGGCTGCTGCAGTCTTAGTGAGTGCTTAGTGGGGCATTGACAGTAGATCCAGCTATATAGAGACCAGGGGCTGAGGTCCTCAGGTTAAGACCACTGCAAAAACTGTGTGTCCTCTGTGCAGAAACTGGGCATGGTGAGCAGAGAGCAATTGAAGTTGTACCTTCCCATACCCAAGTCTAGAACTGGCCATCTCTCAGGTCCCCTGACCCAAAACTCATGCTTGGGAACAGAGGCAGCTATGCCCACTGGGAACTGGAGGAAGATATGTGAACTCCATGTCCACATATCTTCCTAGGCTGCCTAATTTTAAAGTGCCAAAACTTCCAAGCACACAGCATAGGTAAGTTTCTGGATGGAGTACCATATATCCTGTCTCAGTATCTGCCTGTTATAGCAGGACAGAAGGAATTGTCCTAGGAGTGGATAAAACATTCCTCAGGGGGGCAGGACTGTAGCTGCGTCAATCTGAACTCAGCCAGAGGGATTGTTGCTGCCCAGCTTTAGCCTCCCCAACTAACACCTGGATCTGTGACCAGAGAGAGAGTGGGGCCACATCCAGGTAAGATGCAAGGGAGAGAGCTGTCTGCTCACAACTCAGTTCCACAGTAGCCTGTAGAAGGATGGTAGGAGTTGTTGTAGGTGTGTGTGGGAGACCTTGGCCTTTCCTTCCCTCCTCAGGTGGGTAGGGCTGCATCAGCCCAAATTCAGCATAAGGGCAGAGAATTACCTAGCTTCAAACTCTCCAAATAGCATTCTGGGCCTGTGGTGAGAGAAGACAGGCCTCCTCCCAGACAGGCTGCACTGTCAGGAAATTGTAGTGAGTACAGTTTCTCTATGGCAGCCAGAACTGCCCTGGTTACATGTTGGAAATATGGTTTCTCTGCCCCTTCCCAGCCAGGTGGAGGCTGCAGTTTTGTCAGCCCAAACTCTGCACCAAGGGCAGGACACAGCCCAATGTCAGACCCTCAAGGCACCTTGGACCTGCTACCAGAGAGCCTGGGGCATCATGCAGGCAGGTAATGTACAGCAGACACCTTGGAAAATGCTGTCCACTCATGTCTCAGTCTCAAAAGCAGCCCACAGGGTGGCAGGACCTTCCCAGGAGTGCCTGTGTGCACCTGGGATCTCTTTCTTGGAATCACACAGTGGATGTTGGCATACCTGTGGTTCCCCATATCTAGGTTCTTGGAATAGCACCTGGCTCAAGTTACTCTAGGCTCAGGTGCCCAGGGGCTTCTGTGTGGGTTCCCTTTTTGGGGCAATGTCTCTGTGTAATCTCCAAGCAGCTCCCTATGTTAGGCTCAGGTCTCCTGTCATTTGGGGAGGTCTCTTGTAGCCAAGCTTATTTATTTATTTATTTTTATTGAATCATAGCTGTGTACATTAGTTCAACCATGGGGTATGCTTCTGATGAAGATCTGATAACTAGAATCCACAAAGAACTCAAAATAATCAATAAGAAAAGAACAAATGATCCCATTTCATTGTGGGCAAGAGACTTGAACAGAAGTTTCTCTAAAGAAGACAGACACATGGCCTAAATTAGATGAAAATGTTCATCTTCTTTAATCATCAGATAAATGCAAATCAACTTTGAGATGTCATCTAAGTTCAGTAAGATTAGCCCACATCACAAAATCCCAAAACTACAGATGGTGCTGGGTGAACTGGCTAGCAACCTGTAGAAGAATGAAACTGGACTCTCACCTTTCACCACTAGCAAAAATTAATTCTCACTGGATAAAAGATTTAAACTTAAGGCATAAAACTATAAAGATACTCAGAGAGAGTGAAGGGTAAACACTTGAAGAAATGGGCCTGGGAGATTATTTTATGAAGAGGACCCTCCTGGGCAATTAAAGCAACACCAAAAATATATGACTAGGATCTTATCTCAAATCAAAAGCTTCTACACAACCAAGAGCATAGTAAGTAAAGCAAGCAGACAACTCTCAGAATAGGAGAAGATATTCACAGATTATGTTTCTGACAAAGATCTGATAACTAGAATACAAAGAGAACTCAAATGAGTCAATAAGAAAAGAACAAATAACCCCATTTCTACGTGGGCAAGAGACTTGAACAGAAACTTCTCTGAAGAACACAGATGCATGGCCTATAAACACATGCAAAAATGCACATCATCTTTAATCATTGGAGAAATGCAAATCAAAACCACTTTGAGATATTATCTAACTCCAGTAAGATTGGCCCACATCACAAAATCCCAAAACTACAGATGTTGGTGTGGATGCAGAGAGAAGGGAACACCTGCATTGCTGGTGGGAATACAAGCTAATACATCCTTTTTGGAAAGAAGTTTGGAGACCACTTAGGGAACTAAAAATAGACCTGCCAGTTAATTTGGTTCCCTAAGTGGTCTCCAGATGACCAAAAATCATTTTACAACAAAGATATTTGCACCAGAATGTTTATTGCAGCCCAATTCACAATTGCCAACTCATGGAAGCAGCCCAAGTGCCCATCAACCCCTGAATGGATTAACAAATTGTGGTATATGTAAACCATGGAATATTATGCAGCCATAAAAAAGATGGAGACTTTACATGTTTTATGTTTACATGAATGGAACTAGAACATATTCTTCCTAGTAAAGTATCTCAATAATGGAAGAAAAAGTATCCAATGTACTCAGTACTAGTATGAAACCAATATATAATCACCCACAATTTTATAAGAATTATAAAACACAACTATAGTCCAGAATGAAGGAGGGAAGAGGAGAGAGAGGGGAGGGTGGCTAGGAGGAGGGAGAGTAACAATGGGACCTTACTTATTGTACACAGTGCAATGTGTTTATTGTACTCAAAACTATTAAGAGTATAAATGTCTTAACACAACAAATAAGCAAGTGAGGTGAAAGCTATGTTAACTAGTTTGATGTAAGCATTTTGAATTGTATATAAAATCAGCACACTGTACCTCATAAATGCATTAATTGACACAGTTATGATTTAATAAAATAAATAAATAAATAAATAAATAGATTGAGGCCCTAAAGGAAATATAGGTAAACTACCAGGACTCAGCATGAGCAATCTATTTCATACAATAAAGTGAAAAAAGGAAACTGATGCACACCAGTCTTTGAGACGAGTTAAGTCAAGCATTTCTAAACACCCTTATCAAAAACAAAACAAACAAATACAAACACTTAAGTACTTTTTTCTCATTTTTTAAAATCATGTAAATTTTAGCTATCTGTGTGCTGATATCCAGGCTTTAGAACTTGGTACATCAATATTTGAAACTAGGCATTTCTGAAGGACCCAAAAGGACAAAAAGGAAAGTTCACATTAACAAAAATCAAACTGAAATTTAAATGTATATAAAGACATATACACACATGTGTATAAACACATGCATACCTATATTGATATAACTTCATTCTACTTTATATTTATTCACACAACATCTTACTAAGCTAACAGCTTCCAATAAAAGATCCATACCATGGTATAATAAAATAATTGAGGCCAGTCATTGTAGCTCATACTTATATTCCCAGCACTTTGGAAGGCGGATATACTAAGATCATTTGAGGCCAGGAGTTTGAGACCAGTATAGATAACACATGAGGTGAGATCCCCATCTCCACTAAATAATTTTTTAAAAATTAGCCGAGTGTAGTGCCACACACCTATAGTCCCAGGTACTCAGGAGTCTGAGCCAGGAGGATCAGTTGAGCCTCGGAGTTTGAGATTGCTGTGACCTGTGATTACACCACTGTACTCCAGGGTGACAGAGCAAGACCCTATCTCTAAATAAATAAATAAGTGGGAATTCAAAACATAGGATATATTCTAAATAATTCTGAAAATGATAGCTATGATTAAGCTGTAAATTTGATTCTGAGCCAGCTCCTCTGATGGAAGCAAGCTTTTTTTAACACAGTAGACTAAACAGTGCTCTACATAAGATTTTTAATGGACTGGTTGATATAAAAAATAATAATAGTCTTGCTTAAACATGAAAATATCATTTTCAAACAAATGCTATTACAGAAATGGCTTTTGAATCTAACCAGGACAGGTTTTTACTTTTTCTGCTAACTTAAAACAGGTTGCCTTTCCCTCTCACTTACCAGCTTGCTATTTGCTGCTTATTTATCTCTCTCTATTTTATTTTATAACCTACACTGCTTGTTAAAGTATCTTCCAACTCCGTGATTTTTTTTTTTTGCAGTTGTTGGCCGGGGCAGGGTTTGAACCTGTCACCTCTGGTATATGGGGCCAGCACCCACTCCTTGAGCCACAGGCACTGCCCACCAACTCAATGATTTTTCAGTGTGCCAAGGCACACTGGTATGCCATGAGAAGATCTTAGGTGTGCCACAAAAAAATTTTAAATATAATTATTTAAATTTTTTTCAAAAGAAGTTCAAAGTATAGTAAGTGTGCCATTGAGAGAGAATACCCAGGAAAAGAATGTTCTGATCTGGAAGGACAAAAGACTTCTTGAAGAAACTCAAGGACACTCCTGCAAAGTCCTCTCCATGGTGGCTAGGCTCTTAAGAACTTCTAAAAAATTAGCTTCCTGAAGCCTTGAAACTAATGTTTGCTACTGCTTCTGTAAATGCTGACCACACTTTGAAACTTCCAATGAGGGACAATATGATAATTCTTTTGCCTGCCTTTCTGTAAACTCTATAAAAGGACATGGATGGAGCAGACCAGGGAGCTCAGAGTTCTGGTTTTGGGTTTTGTTTTGTTTGAAACAGTCTTACTTTTTCACCCTCAGTAGAGTGCTATGGCATTGTAGTTCACAGTAACCTCAAACTCTTGAGCCTAACTGATCCTCTTGCCTTAGCCTCCCGAGTAGCTGGGATTACAGGTGCCCACAACAATATCTGGCTACTTTTAGAGACAGGGTCTCACTCTAGCTCAGGCTGGTCTTGAACTCCTAGACTCAGGCAATTCACTTTCCTTGGCCTCTCAGAGTGCTGGGATTACAGGTGCAAGCCCAGCCTAGCTCGGCCATTTTGGATGTCTGCTACATTTCCCTTGACTGAAATACAGCCCTTCCTCTTTCAAACGCAGTGTTCAGGTGAGTCTGTCTCTCCATTAGAGCTCATTTTCCTGCAATGCTGAGACAAAAGAGGTTGAAAAACAATGTCCTAGTCATTAAGGTAAAACCCAAACTCTTCAACTTGCCTTCACCATATGATTACACCAATCTTTCCAACTCTGTTGATACTATAATTTCCTGATATCCTGAATTTCTCTCCTTCTCCTGGACATCACAGGTCCTTAGATGAGATTTTATGCCCTTAAACATGCTCTATCCTTTGCCTGAAATTTCGTCTATCCTGCTCCCTACCATCTCTTTAAAAACTCCTATGGATCCTTCCAAACTCCACTGAAATGTTAAATTCTTAATAAAGCTTCCTGGATTTTCCCAAAGTAAGTCATTCCCTCCTTTGTGATCTTAAACCACATTTTGATCCACTGAACAGCAAGCCCAACGGTGAATTCAGGGCCCATGACCTCTTCAAGTACACAGCATTTTGTGTGATGTACCATAGACTATCAATAAGTATTTGCTATACTAATTTCTTCAGAATTTTTATAGTTAATGCATTGTTTAAATTCCAAACAGGTGTTTCTTATAAATGATTGATGATACAAAAGTCAAAGGAGCCAGGGCATATATCCAAATGCACCATTGCAAGAGACCAAGGTGTAAGAGACTAAGCTGATATGATTTGATGGTAAAATGCCTGATGCCTAGAGGTGTAAGAGACATGAATCATATAAATGATTTCCTCTGTCACTTCTGTTGGCTGGACACTTGATGGGCACTGAAGAACAAACCACTGGAGGTTGCACTCTCTTATGAGGACAGGGGGCTGGGACCCCGTAGTGCTGGCTGATAAAGGATCCTTCTGCTATGTAATCAGTAGAGCAGATGGCAGAGTTGGCACTGAGGGAAGTCAACCCACACCTAGCATGATGTCTGCCAAAGCATGTGCTCAATAAAGGTTTATTGCTGTGACTACCATGTCCCCTGAAAATGGGAGGTTACATCAACTCTGCCTGGAGATGGGCCACCTAAGCCCTGCTGACCAAGTCAGAATTTACTTCGGAAATCAGCTCCGATCTTTTCCAGTGCAGGAACAGACTCTATTGAGCCCCTGGAGTTCTACAACAAACACTTAGGCCTGGAAAATGTTCAAAGCAGGTGTAACAATATCACACTACTGTCTTTAAAAATGCAGTGAAGTCTCCTGTGGATAATTTAATCCTAAAGAGTATGATTTTCCTGTGTCCCTGGCAGGAAGAATCAAAGGCAAAATTAACTAAACCAGTTGACTTGTTTTTTCCAATTATGTAATACAGACCTTCGGGTGTCAGGAAATGCTTGCAAAAGGCAGTGATTTTACTTTTACTTTTATATAATTAGTGCCAAGCCACTCTTTTAGTGTTATTGTAAAGAACAATTTCCCATAGAGGCCAATCCTGACTTTTCATAATAAAGCCGTATCATCAAAGTAGATATCAGGAGGATGTATTAGTTGCTTCTCTTTGGCAGAAGGCCATCTCTTCCATTCCTTTAAAATTAATATCAAATTATACAAAAGTCATATCAAGTCCTTAGTTTAGGAAAAAGGTATTGTTGCTAGTTGGGCTAGAAGAAGCCAAAAGGGTGTTCTATTTAACAGATTTAAGGTTGCATAGTCATGATGTCTGGGATTTTAGACAATGCACCTGTCACCCAATGTACATTGCACCCAGTATTTACTGTTCTTCATTCACTCCCCTCCCGACCTCTTCTTTTAATGTCGGTTGTACCTCTTGTACGCCCCTGTGTACCCATGGCTTAGCTCCCACCTGTAAGTGAGAACATGTAATATTCAGTTTTCCATTCCTGCATCACTTCACTTAGAACAATGACTTTCAGAAAAGCATAGATTTTAAATCTTGTCATAAATGTTTTGCCTTACAGAATCTTTCAGCATTTGTTTATTCCACCAGTGAAGACAAACTTATGCTGTAATAAAGTTCTGAATTATGTATCTTTCAATTTCCTTCCCATGAAACACAGAGGCAAATTGACGGGAATGCAAGTTGTTTGTTAAAGGAAGTAGCCAGGTCTGTATCAGGGCCATGAAGAGAGTAAGTGAACAGTCCTTTTGTTTAGAAGATGGGCTAACAAAAAAGGTGCTTATGCAGTGACATATATTTTACCAGCCATTTATTGAGGTAAAGCACAGTCATAACTTAAAGATAATATATTAAATACTGAAAATGCCAATGCTAAAAGAAACAAAAACAGACTTGAACCAGTAAAAAAACAAATTTTATAAAGTAGATTCAAAGAATAAAAAGGAATTTAATATAACCAATGAAAACCACATAAACAAATATCCAGGAAAAAATATTAGGGAAATAAGGCATTATAACCAAAGCCACAGCATATTAAGAAAATTAAGAGAAACAGGGGCCCAGAAACTTTTAAAAATATTATGAAACAAAATAGGCAAAGTATTTGGAAATATAAAATTAGCCAGTTAAGATATTATGAGGTGTGAGAGTAAAAGTCAAAGAAATTTATTAGAATGAGGCTGCCTCTAAGACCCAAGGCATAAACCCTCATATGGAAATGATTTGGGCTCTTAAAGCTAAAGCACTTAGCTACCGAACTGTAAATGCCACCACCACATATCCACTTACTCACGTCAACAGTCTAGCAGTTGACCTTGACTCCTCATTTTTCATCCCCCCACCCTCATTCAATTCATCAGTAAGTGTTATTGATTAATCTGCAACCTTTATTCTAAATGAATCCATTTCTCGTGACCCTTACTGCTAACATCCTGCTTCAAGTGTCTGTCTCCTGAGTTGTATTCTTGCTTGCCACCAATCTTTTCTCCATGCAGAGGCCAGAATGATCTTTTACATCATAAAATCACTTACTTGCCATTCTTATGACTAAAACATTGCACACCTTTGCTTTCCCCTTATATCAGAAGTCACACTACAGTGTTCTGCCGAATCCTGGGCAGCCTGTTCTGCCCACCCAGCTATTCCTACCTCCTCTTTGTCTGATACTTATGAACTATTTTCTTTTGGCTAAAATATGCCCAGATCAGCATATGCTTTATAATGAGAACACCCAATTCCCAGGATCTTATGGGGGCCTCATCATAATGCTGCACATCTCAGACCCTCAAAGAAATCGTCTCTGATCACCAAATTAATTAACTTCTCTTCCTAAATCCTGTCAACTCCAGATCCTGTTAGTTAACTTTGTTGCAGTTTGGGTAGGTAACTGAGTACATGTTTATTTACTGGTTCCTCCTCTGTTCCTCCATCCCCCCCACACACACACATACACAGTAGAACGTAAGCTCCACAATACCAGAAACCACAGCTCCTTAATTCAACACTATATACCTAGTGCCTAGTAGGAAACCAGACTCCTGTTCGTTTCTCATACATATTTGTTGAATGAGAGACCATGCTGGAAGTCTCTTTCCAGATTCAGCACCAAGAAGTAGATACTGGACGCTTGGTCTCCCTGACCTTTGCCGACATCTGGGGTCTCAGTTCCCCAGGCCTAATGCCTACCTTAGATGTCAGTGTTAGGATAACTCAGGCAGCAAGATAGAATTCAGTGGCATGCACTTGATACATTTATTTTATTTATTTATTTTATTACTGCTTGAAATTCTAATTCCATCTTTTCCTCCATTCCACTGATCTTATTTGCAATCCAGATTCTGAATTCGATTTCAGACGTCTCAGTCATTTGCCTATGCAGGAGATCTTGTGCTGTGTCTGCCTTGTCGTTCCTTAGAGGAGTTGGTCTACTCTGATTATTCATATTGCTAGAGTTTTTCTGTTGATTCCACCACATGATTGTTTTTCACCATTACATCTGGCTGTCCTCAGAGTTGGGAAGTTTTCTCTCAAAGATTAGACCCTGGTGGGACCACTCCATTGTTGCTGGAACTTTGTAGTGAGTGACTCTGTGTAGATCTTCTGGGACTGCTCCAGCCAGGGAATTCTGCTGCGGGAGCAGCCCCAGAGTGTGGCACCTCTGGATCCAGCAGCAGGGTGGGGGATGGTGCACACAGTTCTGGTAGTGCCAGGCACAGGGCCGTGTGATCACAGGGGGAGTTCCTGGCTTAGGGCGGGCCTATAGGGGCCTGGCAGTCACCCTGAGAGTCCCTGGCAGAGGGCCAGCTTGTGGAGGCCCTGCGGGTGCCAGACAGAGGCCTGCACAGTCACCAGAGGAATCTCTCTCCAGGGGCGGGCTAGCAAGGGTCTGGCATTTGTGGATGGAGTTCTGGATAGAAGGCAGGACTGCGGAGGCCCTTCAAGTGGTGGGCGCAGGGCCACACGATTGTCCGGAAAGTTTTTGGCTGGCATTGGGCCTGGACAGGGGCCTAGCAGTCGCCAGCGGAGTCCCTGGCAGAAGGCTGGCCTGCGGAGGCCCCATGGGTGCCAGGCAGAGGCTCGCACAGTCGCCAGGAGTGTCCCTGGCTGGGGTCCTGATGGTCACAGGCCGAGTCTCTGGCAGAAGGCACACCTACAGAAGCCCAGCAAGTGCGGGATGTAGGCCCAGGCGGTCACGGGGAGGGGGTTCCTGGCTGGGGGCAGGCCTGCAGAGGCCTGGTGGTCGCCATCAGAGTCTCTAGCAGACAGCAGGCCTGCGGAAGCCCGCCAAGCACGGGGCTCAGGGCCAGGCACTCGCCTGCGGCTCCCTGGCTGGAGGGAGGGAGTCTCGCCACGGCCCCCCAGGAATCTTTTCCTGGTGGGACGCTTGTTTCGGCAGGCGGGGGTGGGGGGCTGCTCAGGGACCTCCTCCCTCAGTCTCAGCCATGGTTAGGCTTCTGGTTCATCAGGTAAGAGGGGAAAGGAGTACTGTAAGTTCAAAATGGTGGGGAAAACTTAAGTTCAGTTTTTGCCTAGCAATAGAGTTTTCAGAGTCACATCGGAGTGCTTAGGGGAAGCACACCCCACTTCCCACAGTATTCTTCTGTGGGGTGAGACAAGAGTTCCAGAGTTCACCGCTTGTCTGTAGAAAACCCATAGGAGCAAAAGAGGAGAAAAAAAAGAAAGGAAACAGAAAAGGAAGAAACTCAGAGCTTTCTTGGGGGAGGGGACAGACACTTTTCCTTTCAGATGAATTTTGTACCTGAAGCTTGCTTTCTTGGAGTCGCAGCCTGCCTCGGCAGAGGTGACCCACTGAAATCACTTCTCTCTCTCGGCTGGGCTCCCAGTATTCAGTTTAATTGCGCAGTTTCTGGAGGTTATCCTCCCTTTTGGACAGGAGCCTTTTTCGGAAGCTGCTTCTAGTCAGCCATCTTGCTCTGCCCCCCGACTTACTGTAGTTTTAATGTAGACTAACAAACACTTTTGCCATTTCCCAGACAATGCAAGGACCTAAGAAACACTTTATATTATTTACTCCTCTTATACCATTTTTACTATTTTTGTTAGATATTTTCATTTTTCATACATTTTTAAATCTATAATATATTATCTTTATTATCATACCCATTTACAATGCTTTATTTAGAATTACACATTTATTCTTTTAATTGCATTTAATTTTTTTGTTTGTTTTCTACATTGCCATCTTTCTATATAGGATATTTTCTTCTACCTAAAAAACTCTTTTTATTATTTCCCTTCATGTTAACCAACTAGTGACGTTTTAAGTTTCTTTTTAGGGAAGGAAGTGTGATGGATGACTTGAAAATGTTTTTATTTTTCTTATATCATTAAAGTAATAGATACTGCCTAAGGAATTTTGAGTTGTCATTTATTTTCTTTCAGCATTTTGAAGATATCTTTTTGGTAACTTTTGTATTTGGTTATTTCTCATAAGAAGGCAATCTTTAGTCTTTTTGTTCTTTCTTCAAGCACAATGTATATTTTTCTCCAGGGCTGCTGTTAAGATTTTCTCTTTGTAGCTTGGTGCCCATAGTTCAAGGGTGCTGGTCACATACACCGAGGCAGGCAGGTTCAAACCTGGCCCGGGCCTGATAAACAAGAGTGATAAATGCAACCAAAAACAAAGCCTGGTATTGTGGCGGGCATCTATAGTCCCAGCTACTTGGGAGACTGATGTGAGGCAAGAGAATAGCTTAAGCCCAAGAGTTTAAGGTTGCTATGAGCTGTGACACCACAAGTTTGAGGTTGCTGTGAGCTGTGACACCACAGCACTCTACTGAGGACAACAAAGTAAGACTCGTCTCAAAAAAAAGAAAAAAAAAATGTACTCTTTGTATTTGGTTTTCAACAGTTTGAATATCATATTTCTAGTTGTGAATTTCTCTCTTATTCTGCTTAGCATTCATTGTGCTTCTTGAATTTATAAATTGGTATCTTTTCTCAGTTTTTAAAAGTTCTCAACTCTTACCTCTTCAAGTATTATTTCTGTCCCATTTCCTCATTTCTACCCTTCTGAAACTCCAATTTTATACAGGTTAATCCCTTTCAGAGTGTACTGTAATTTTTTTTTAACCATTTTTATTGTATTCATTCATTTATATTTTTGTCTCTGTGCTTCAGTTAGGGTGATAACTCCCATTTTCTATCTCTTGTGCTTCTGTTTCTATTGTCTATTTTTTCTCTTGATTTTTTGTTTGTTTTGTCTTATCTCTTAAAATGCCAAATATGGTAGAACCTCTGTACATTGACCACTCAAAGTACTGTAACAGACTGGTCAACATAAGGAAGTGATCAAATAAAGAACTCTGTACTGATACATACAAGTGGTGCATGTACATAGGAAACATATGTATTTCTAGTCTATGAAAATTAGTTCAACTTAGGGAGTTTAGTGTGAGGAGCTGTCAACTCTAGAGGTTCCATTCCATTTCATAGGAAAACCTGAGAAATTATTTGATGTTTGGATAATGTTATCTTTCTCCAGAGGATTGCATATGGCTTCTAGCAAGTAGTTAGCCTAGGCATCGATTATCATACTCCAGTAATATATTGAGGAGATTCAGTTTTATGGGGCCTTATGAATCTTATATAGTTGATTCTTAACTTTAGCATGCAGCCCCTCAAAAGTCTGACTGAAAGCTTTATGCATTTAATTAACCCTTGCCTCTTTGGTATTTTCTGAACTGAAATTTTTATTCTCTGGTAAGTCTAAAATAAGCTTTGTTCACCTTAATGGCTTCTTAACACATGACATTCAAAATAGCAGTCACCTTGAATAGAAAAATGGTAGTGAATGTTGTACTTCTCTCTCTGCTCTTTCCCTCTGTATTGTTTCAGAATTACATTGGTAATTTTCATGATACACTGGTAATTCTCAAGTGCTTTACAACTGCTATTAAATTTGTCCAATTTTTCTGTAATTCTCAGATGGATGGTTGTGCTCTCTTAAGCTAGTCTGAAGGTATTGCTGAATTTTTAAGTATGAACAAGTGATGGAAAGGACGTAGAGAAATTGGAACCCCGATACACTGTTAGTAAGGTTGTAAAATGTGGCTACTTTGGAAAGCAGTTTGGGCATTTCTCAAAAAGTAAAATTTAGAGTTATCATATAACTCAGTCATTCTATTCTTAATTATATACTAAAAAAAATTATGCCCACATAAAAATTTGTACCTGAATGTTCACAGTAGCATTCTTTTTAACAGCCAAAAAGTGGTTTTACCTAAATATTTATCAAGGGATGAATGGTTAAATAAAATGTGCTATATCCTTATAATAAAATATTGTTGGGCAATAAAAAGAATGAAGTACTAATACATACTACAATATCAATGAATTTCAAAAACATTGTGTTGAGTGAAGGAAGCCAGTCACACATGACCATATCTTGTTTGCTTCAATGATATGTTGAAAATGGGTAAATCTATACAGACAAAAAGTAAATTAGTGGTTGTTTAGACTTGTGAGGGTTGGAGGAAGAGTGAATGATTGCCAATGGATATGAGGTTTTGTGTAAGATTTTGCTCAACTGCTCTAAAATTGACTGTGGTGATGGTAGCACAACTCTGCAAATATATCAAAAGCCATTGAATTGTATACTTTAAAGAAGTAAATTTTATAGACTGTGAATTATGTCTCAATAGAAAAGTTACCTATAAAAGAATATAGAAATATCATCTAAAATACTGAAAGGTAAATATAATTACCTTTAGAAAGATAAGAATAAAAAAGTATAACCCAATAGAATTATATCTAGCCAGAATGTCATTCATCTTTCAGAGAAAAACAAATGAAAGAGAGTTGAGGATGTGCAAGGATCAGAGAGTAGCTGTTTGTTAGGGTTGTTAGCCACCATAACAAATCAAAATGATATGGCAGCTCACTTACAACAAAAGGTTATTTATCACTTATTTAATAATTGTAAGTGGGCATAGGTGATCAGAATAAAGGAGAGTGTGTATAACAGACGGAGTGATGCTTTTCCTAATGCAGTGATTCAGAGACACAATCTTCTTCCATCACATGTTTATACCCTTTCCTGCAACCTATTCTTTATTATCCACACCCAGCCAGCAGCAGAGGAAAAAGGATTAGACAATTGTTTTTTAAGAGCATTGGTCAGAAGTAATAAACATCACTTCTGGTCACATGTCATTGGTGAGAACTAGTTAGTCATAGCTACAAAAAAGGCTGAAAAATGTAATTATGCTGCCTAGGTAGCCTCTTACCATTCAAAATTCTATTACATCATTGGAAGAACTTGAAAGTTAGTGAACTAACTGATGTCTCCTACCTGACATATGTAACAAAAATTTTCACAAAAATAGCTATATACCAACCAAATAAATAAACCGTTAGAGACCTTAAGATGGGAATAAAAGGACGAAGAATGAAAAAGAGAGTAAGAGAACACATGAATTTAAATGGGTAACAAATGTGTAGCATATGTTCTTAAAAGAGATTTTGGAGAAGAAAGGACTTCAAGAAGATTCAAATAGAACATTGGACCTAAAGAATGAAATTATATTAGAAAAAGTGAGGTGTTATGGTGACTGTTTTGTAAAGTCACTCTAAATATTTCATGTGGGGGAAAAGGAGGGATAAATGGATGTATTCTAAACTTTTACCTTTTTGAGTACAAAATACAAAGGGAAAGATAAATTTTTGTTGGGAGATAGTGTATTTTGCTAAAAAGGATAGTCGATTTCTTTCTTTCAAATATTTCAATGAAAGTGTATGATTATTAAAACAGAGATATAAACGTTAATGCTCTTAAAATTAAACTTTACAGGAAAACTTTTAAATATTTATTTGTTTATAAATGCCAATATTAGCTCAATAAAATAGAATTGAAGATAAAGGATTAAGGTGAAATGAAAAAGCATTGAGTTAAAATCTATCAAATGAATTTTTTTTCAAATTGCAAGGCAAAGGCAAACTGGTACAGATCTGGAAAAAATATTTGTTTCTTGAAATAGCAGAAATTTGAAATAGAAGAAAGATGAGGAGAAAACAACAAACAAAATGATAAAGGTGGAAATAATAAACATCATTGATATCAACCATTACAGTAAATATAAATGGTTTGAATTTTTCCAATAAAAATCAGAGATACTAAGATTGGCATTAAATAAAAAAATTACTTGTTAAATGAAATATGGTTAAAACAAAGTAAAGAAAAAATTCCTATTAAAGGAAGGACCAAAGATGTAATGGGCAAATACAAAGAGAAACAAAGAATGTCAATACTAATATACATATAGCTCCACAGCCAGAATCTTTCAAGTGTAATCCTATATTTAGGTAGGTACTACACAGTACTGATGAAAGGGCAACTCGATTTTAATAGTTGAATGGTATTAATGGTGTTAGAAAGAGAAGAAATTTAATTTTAATTTGATTTTCTGTCCCATTGGATAGAAAGGAGAAGGAGAAGTGGCTGAGGCCAGACTTCATCTTTTAGAAACTGTCCATTCTGTCCTAGCCAATGGAGTGAAACTGCTTGGAATAACACCTGTATGTATGATGTAATTTCTAATTAAGTGGCTTTTAAAATACAAAAAAAAAAATTTTTCTTTTTTCTAAGCATATCTGATACCGTTTCCCATCTGTTGAAAATACATTTAGCTTATAAAGTTCTTTATAAATAGTTAGAAAAAGTTTTGGTAGGTTATCCATTTTTTTTTAAATTTCAAGTTAATTTCAGGGTACAAAGAGTTAGGTTTGCATTTGTTAGGGAGACTCCCTGATGTAGCTGTGTCCCACTCCCAGGAAGAGTACCATATACACCCACATCGTGCCCACAAGTAGGAGCACACCAAACCCTTGCTTCCTTCTCCCGTACCTCTCCCTCCTTCCTCCTTTCCCCATCTTGAATTGAGTTTTTCTCTTCTGTGGGCATGTATTAGATCATCTTCTTGCTTCAAATTAGTATTGACTACATTGGATATTTGCTTTTCCATTCTTATGATACTTTACTAAGAAGAATGTGTTTCAAGGGTGGTTGTCATTTGCATTTCTCTGATGATTAGGGACAATGAGCAATTTTTCATATGTTTGCTAATCATTCATCTATCTTCTTCAGAGAAGGTTCTTTTCATATTTCTAGTCCAGAGATAGATGGGATTATTTCCCGAGTGTTGTTATTGTTCTTGATGATGATTAATTTGAATTCTCTATAGATTCTAGTTATCAACCCTTTGTGAGATTTGTAACATGGAAAGATAATTTCCCATTCTGAAGTTTGTCAATTAGCTTTAATTGTTGTGTCCTTAGCTGTGCAAAAGGTTAGCCCTTTTTATTTAACTTAGATTTCTACTGCAAAGCCAAATATTAAGTATGGTTACCAACTGGGGCAAAATGACTTCACAGACTCTCCAAAGTAGACTTAATCCTCACATGGTGGCTTTATATTTATGGATCTGGGCTGACCACATTGTCTTTAGAACTGTCTGTTGGAGACATGGAGAAATGAATATTTGATTGGGTTGAGCAGTAGGCAATCTGGAGTCCTGTGGGTGGGATTCTGGACTAACCTTGGCTTTTAGATATTCTTGTCTTCTCTTTTGTTTTTAAAGGTCAGTGTGTGAACCACTTCAATGCCTCTCACTGTTTTCCTTTGCATTTTACAATGCCTGTGTGAGCTCTAGGAGGGGGCACATTTATTGTGCATGCCATTCAATTTAGATTCTACTAGAGCAAATGATTACAACAATTCAAAGGAAAAAACTGGAAAATAAGTCCCTGATGTAAAACTGGTCACAGGGCCAAAACGGTAGTGCCAATTATGATTTCAGTGCCTTATGCACATCACTGTGCCAACAGTCTTTTAAAAAACATAATTTATGATTGGTTAGAGTGGGCATATTAAACTATATGTTTTCCAAGTAGCCAGTATTCTTTGTATTAGAAGTTAGTATTGAAAGTTTCCACTGACTTGTATTAATTTCACTTTTTTGGTTCATCAGTAAAGAGTATTAATGGTAATAAATTGGGCAAAAGAGAAGGAACGCCTAAAGGGCTCACTCAGCATGGGTGTGGCCCTGGGGTATATATAGCACTGTCTATAATTTTCTAGCTAATGTTCCTCTCCTTGGTTACATGGGGTAAAAGCAGCATGTTATTATATTTGGCAAGCCAATCACTCAAACAATAAAGGCTCATTACATTCTTCTTATGTTGAAGTCTCATATCCAGGTCCCATAAAAGCCTTTAAATAAAGAACATGGTACCTTTTTTTTTTTGAGATGAATTATAAACATAGAACGTTAAATCGCAATTTAAGAGATATACAATAGCTAATTATGTAATGACAAAAAACAAATTTCAAAGCAGTGTTTGATCATCAAACTGCAATTTTTCCACCAAAGTTATTGAGGCATAGTGAACCATTATGAACAGAAACACACTTGAAAGTTCTGCTAGTGACTTCTATTTTAATAACATTAAAATTTCATTTCTAGTTTAAAATAATGCATTCCTATTGTAATACAGTCATCCATTACTTAATGACAGGCATATATTCTGAGAAGTATATCATTAGGCAGTTTATTCACTGCAAATATCACAGAGTGCACTTTACAAACCTACATGGTATTGCCTACTGCTCACCTAGGCTCCAGGGCACAGTCTGAGCACCTAGGCTATAAACCCACACAGTAGGTTTGTTACTTTACTGACTACTGTAGGCAATTGTAACACCTCATGAGTACTGTGTGTTTCTAAACATCACAGGTACTAAGATAGATAAAAAGGGTAGGATAAAAATATAGCACAAAGACAAAAAATGGTACACTGGTATGGGCACCATGAAGGGAGCTTTTAGGAGTGGAAGTTGTTCTGGCTGATCAGTGAATGAGTGGAGAGTGAATGTGAAGGCCTAAGACATCACTATATACTACTATAGACTTTATAAACACTGTGCAATTAGCCTACACTCAATGTACTTAAATACGTTTTTCTCTAATATTAAATTTAAAAATTAGCTTATTGTAAATTTTTTACTTTATAAACTTTTGCTTTTTAAACCTTTTGACTCATTTGTAATAATATAGCATAAAACACAAATGTTTATACAACTATATGAAAATATTTCTTTCTTTACATTCTTTTTTTTTTTTTTTTTGAGACAGAGTCTCACTTTGTCACCCTCAGTAGAGTGCTGTGGCATCATAGCTCATAGCAACCTCAAATGCTTGGGCTCAAGTGATCCTCTTACCTCAGCCTCCCAAGTAGCTGACATTACGGTCACTCACCACAACTCCTGGCTATTTCTAGAGACTGGGTCTCATTCTAGCTCAGGCTGATCTCCAGCTCCTGAGCTCAGGTGATTCACCTGTCTCAGCCTCCCAGAGTGCTGGGATTACAGGCCACCATGCCTGGCCTTTTAAAAATATTCTTATTCTATAAGTTCTCTTCTGTTTAACTTTTTTTAATTTTTAAACATTTTTCTTAAAAACTAAGGCACAAAGATATTAACCTAGGGCTACACATGGTCAGAATCATTGATATCACTGTCTCCACATTAGTCCCACTAGAAGGTCTTCAGGGGCAGTGTCACAGATACAGCTGTTGTCTCCTATGATAACAACTCTTTCTTCTGAAATACCTCCTGAAAGATCTGTTGAACTATGTTTTACAGTTAATATCTTATTTATAAGCAGAAAGAGGACACTAAAATAATGACACTAAATACATAAATCAATACCATAGTCATTTATTACTACACACCGGCTTATGTGTGACACTTGTGTACTGCAGGCACCACAGTAGGTTTGTTTACATTAGCTTCACCACAAACATGCCTTGCACTGCATTATGACATTAAGATGGCTACATCACTAGGGGACAGGGATTTTTCAGCTCCATCATCATCTTATTAGGTATGGTAGTTAATTAAACATGAGCAGGGTGGATGGCAGAGGTGGTTAGGCTATTTTGGACTGGGTAGGGTCAGGCTCACCTGGGCTAGTGTGGGAATGGGTTAATTGGGGACTTACAGGTGAGTAATTTTGTGCACTTGGTTGTTTTGGATGACCAATTAATGGCCACAGGACTTTCTGACATGGACAGAGAGATACAAGTTGTTATGGGAAGATGTGATGGAAACAGCCTGATCAAGACCCTGGAAATTTCTAAGAAGTTGCTGACAATCTCCAAAAGTTGTATATAAAATCCATCACTGTGCTCTCCATGATGCCTGCAGTAGCTAGGACAGGGACCAGTTTGCTGTCTAAACCATTACAATAAACTTTTCCTTTCTTCCTCAAACTTGACTTCCTCTTGCTCTCTGTGATTATTTTGGCAACTACTTTGAGCCATCACCAGGCCTCCCTAACATTATGGAGCCATCATTGTACACACAGTCAGTCACTGACCAAAGTGTCATTAAGCAAGACATAACTGTGGACTCTCTTCAGCAAGATAACATGCCATCCCCACCCTCCAGATTATTGTGCCCTAAAACGTACTACAAACAGAGTATGTGGAAGATAAATAATTCTGTGAAAATGACCCTGTTATTGGTTGTGTCAGAGAAAGACCACAGTGAATTTATGGATGAATTCCTTAATGTTGGAAAATACTGCCTGAATTACTCTGTGAAAATAAACTCCAAAGTGGTAGGAAAACCTCAGGTTTTGTGTGATAATCACCAGTGAGCACTGAGGTACTTTATTCTGGATTCATTTTAAACCTGTGTCTGAGTTCTTTTCTGTGTGTTTCTCGGAACACTAGAAGGAATCTTTTACAGGGTCAAAATTATTGAATGAAAAGAAGGCAGGGTCATTTTAAACAAGACCAGTTATTAATCTCCCATGGCAACATACCACTTGTATATTTTTATTAAAATGTACCCATCACATACACTTAGGACATTTTCCCAAACAGCTGCTAGCATTAGCCAGCCCCTATCTATTCCAAGTACAAGAATTAAATACTTCATGCCTAAATGAATCCCCAGTAAACTTAGCCTTTGCCAAACCAACAAAGCTGCAAATATGGACAGGATATGCCTCTGCTTATTTGTTAAATATAACTGTGTCTACAGAAAACTAGTTCATTAATATCCATTAAATGCCTATGCTTCAGGCATGTGTTACCTCCAATACTTATATGTTATTTATAGAAATCCCTTTGAAGGCCTCTGATCTTTTCCTCCATTCAATTATTCATCCACTAAAAACTTGTTCCCACTTCACAGATAAGAGAACAGACCAGTAAGGAATAAGCTTCAATAAGTGCTTTGTCCAAGATCCCACAGGAGGCTAATAAACTGCAGAGCAGAGAGTTGAAGTTATATGGATATGACTCCAAAATCATGTTCTTTCTACCATTTGGGAGCTAATCAGAATAATGAGGCCCCCACACGGGGGGGGGGGGTCTGAATCCCTTCCTAGACCACTAAATCAAAATATTCTTTGGTGGAGACCTAGAATCTATTTTAACAAGGGTCCTGTGTGATTTTGATGTGTGGCCCACTTTAAAAACAACTAAAATACCACCCTGGTTTTCCACCTCCTAACATAACAAATGGTACAAAATATTTTATAAATAAAATGTTATAAAAATTCATTTGATAAATACATATTAAGCACCTCCTCTACAAGTCAGGCATTGTTAGAGGTATGGTAGCAGACAAAACACAAGTGTCCCTGCCCTCATGGAGCTTATATTCTAGTGTGGAAGTGGAAGCAAGTCACAAGGACAGACAAAAATGTGATAAGTAAGTTATGCCTTATATTAGGAGGTGGTAAGGGATACAAAAAAAAGAATAAAGAATTACAAGGTGATAAGGAGGGTTTGGGGAGGAGGAATGTATTAAACAGGGTGGTCAAAGGTACCTTCTGTGCAAAGGTGACATTTAAAAGGGGCAAGGAATGGGCCATATGTTTCTCTGGGAAAAATAACCAGGCCCATGGAACAGCTAGCACAGAGATCTTGAGGCCTCTGAATGTGTACCTGGTGCATCTGAGAACCGTCAAGAAGGCCAGTGTGGGTGGCTAAAGTGAGAGCAAGAGTAAAAGCCAGAGTCGGAAAGGTAAAGAATGGAAAGCCAGGAGAGCTCAAGTGGGGGTTGCAGGCTACTATAAGTACCTTTAGTTTTACTCTGAATAAAAAAGAGAAACCATTCTCAGGTTTTGAGCAAAATATCCTTATACATTGATAAATGAAAAGCAAAGCGTTCTGTTTATGAGGCTAGAAGATTTTTAAAGATACGTAATTCAGACTCATATGTAAAGGCAGGTGTTTTTCTACATTATTCCAGGAAAACTGGCATCAATTTCCCATGAAAGGCGTTTTCATTATTCTGTAGTAACCCATCAGTTTCATTCAATCATTCACTAACCAAATATTTATCAAACCCAGAACCTACTTTGTGTAAGGTTTTATGCTAAGTGCAGAAGGCTTTCTGGGATTTATGACTCCACTCCTACGGTGCTTGTGGTCCTCAGAAGCAATGCATATGGGCCAGCTTGCCTGTGGAGTAGTTGCTTATTCCTAACCCAATTACTTCCATTGTCATCAAATCCCCTTTCCTCTGGCTGATTGTCAATAGGTGACTTAGTCGGACAAGGTTCACCAGTTCAACGTCTGTGACAAGCCATGGCTGGCCGCCTTTTCCTAACGTTTATTGGAAGGGAAAGGTGTTGTGTGCCCAGGTTTATCTGAATGGGGAGATTGAAGATTACAGACAGAGAAGAGAGAAATTTCTCTTCTGTTTCCTGGAAGTGAAAATGTGGAAGGAGAAGATGCTGCTGAGGATGGTTGGGGAGCAAGATGGAAGGGTGAGTTAAGCTAGCTGCTTTTACTTCTGTAATGTGCATTTTGAACTTATTTTTATTGAATAGGAAACTGCTTTGGAGTAATAGCAAAACAGGGATTGAAGGCATGCCTGAAAAAAAAAATCTTAACATAGTGACTAATTCTTTTAAAATGATTTAACTCACAGACTTCATAGGTAGTGGCAATAGTGTGGTAATGCACAATCTAACCACTTCGGTTTTCTCACTCTGAAGGGGTAAATAGGCACAGACCAAAAATCTGATGAATATCTTACCTGTGCTTTCATGCAAGGGTGTTTCAGTGGCCACACTGAAAAGCTTCTTCTTAGTGCTTTACATCCAGGCCAATCAATTCATGCTAACTTTATGGCATAATTATTTTGTTTTATAAATATTTTAGCCTAATTGGATAATTGGAACATAGCCCACCTTCCCCAATGTTTTTGGTCCTAGAAATTTAAACTGATAGACTGAATTTTTCTTTTTTACAGGGCATGTTGACTGATCATAAATCATAATTATAAACATATAATACTATGAAGAAACAGAAAATCTCTGATATAGAAAGCATCATGTTCTAGATTTGTTCTTGCCATTCTGTTTTCAAGCATGAAGGAAAATAGGAATGCCAACTAGAAATCATGTACAAAACTGTTATCTCTCTGAAGCAAAAATTTGTATAAGATTTTAAGAAAAAATTACTTAGATGGGGTGTAATACTTGGTTGAGAGCCCAAGTTTGGTAGAGTACCGAATTTGTCTAAATGTCAAGTTTAGACATTGCTGTCAGAAAATGGAACATAAAGATTAGGTTCAGACCTGCCTCAAGTTACTGGCAGGGTTCAGATGGATGCATAGTGGTGGGACACCAAAGTGTATACACTTCACCCAGCCAGAGATGCCAGACAGTACTAAGATAAGGGGACAAGACAAGAAAAGAAAGGTTGATTCAGTCTTGTGTACTCTTGGTGCTGCTGTCCGTTCATTTATTAGGTACCTTTAAATTACATTTTATAAAGATTCTTTGGACTTAAAGAAAACAAGGGTGGGACCAGGAGGAGCATTCTCTTGAGAGCTAGTCTGTGATAATTCCCACAGCCCAAATAGGGTTTGATGAGACCTCACTGATTCATGCTGGTCAAAGTATTTCTCTTCTGAATACACTTTTTTATTTGGCATTTTTATATTCCTATCCAGGAGACAAACTCCATTAGCTTAGTGGATTTTAGTTTATGCACTGAAAAACATATTGCCAATTAAAACACTGTATATTTAATTTAGAAATGTGGAATTGATTAGCTGATGTTCACCTTTAGCATTTTATAAAATTGAAATGCTAATCCCTTTCTTCCCTTGCCAGACTCATGTTTAGATCACACTGGCCTGATGTCCGACTACTCTTCTCAGGGCAGTGATGAGTGACCACCTGCCAAGGAATGAAGCCCAATACCACAGGTAAAACAAAGGTGAACTTTCAAAATCTCTTGTAAAAGACAAGATTCTAGGTTAAGAGATGTAGCAGAATTTGGGTTATGAAAGAATAAAGAGATCAGTAAGTCATCTCCCTCTAAAAGAACTATAAAGGTAGATAAATTTGTTAAAAAAAAAACAATCATCCCAAGTACCAGGAAATCTCCCAAGGCAGCCTGTAAAAGCAACCAGCTTTGCTGTTGCAGGAAGCTAACTTTATTTGGAGTGGAAGAAGGAAAACCCACATCTACCGACAGATAAGAAAAGTCTGCAGTTCACCTAGCCTGAATTTATGGTCCCTATTGAGGTGTAAGTAAAATACCAGAAGAGTGGTCTGGGAGATCTTAGAAGGGAGATAGCCATGGAGGGCCTTGATAATAATTTCTTACATCCTGGCTGTCTGAAAGACTGTGCCCTCATTCAGTAGAGACCTAGCAAGGCCTAGCAGAAAAGAAGAATGGGGGAGGGGGGAGGAGCCAAGATGGCGGTCTGTAGCCAGCTTTCTGCAGACGCTCCTGTCCAGAAGGAGAGTTAAAGGACAGAAATTTGGCGAGAAAGCCAACGGTTTGGAGCTGAGCCAAGAGACAAGGTCGAGGAACACAC
>CAUYON010006945.1:0-25644 GCA_963573935.1 Arctocebus calabarensis
GAAGACCAAAAATCACATCAGAATAAAGATATTTTTACCAGAATGTTTATTGCAGCCCAATTCATAATTGCTAAGTTGTGGAAGAAGCCCAAATGCCCATCGACCCACGAATGGATTAATAAATTGTAGTACATGTATACCATGGAATACTATGCAGCCTTAAAGAAAGATGGAGACTTTACCTCTTTTGTGTTTACATGGATGGAGCTGGAATATGTTCTTCTTAGCAAAGTATCTCAAGAATGGAAGAAAAAGTATCCAATGTCCTCAGCCCTAATATGAAGCTAATTTATAGCTTTCATATGAAGGCTAAAACCCAATTATAGCATAGGAATACAGGGAAAGGGGAAAGGGAGAGGAGGGGAGGGGGGAGTATGGGTGGAGGGAGGGCAGTTAATGGGATCACACCTACAGTGCATCTTAGCAGGGTACTGTGAAACTTATTAAATGTAGAGTATCAATATCTTTATATAGTGATCAAGAAAATGCCATGAAGACTATCTGTAACAGTACGATCAAAACATTTCTGAATGTATATGAATCGCACCCTATGATTGTACCAATGTACAGAATTATGATTCAATAAAATTATATAAAAAAAATTAAATTAAATTGACTTTTTGTGTGTTGGACAAAAAAAACTTAACTATGTTAACAGAGGCCTAGAAGTCAGATCCAAACAAATGGCAAAATGACTCCCTTACACAGCTTTTCTGGGCAGCCAGGGAAACCCAGAGCAACTCCCCAAGACAAGGATGGCCCTGAACCCTAGACATTTCAGTCTCTTAAAAATGAAGACAAGCAAGGAAAATTGTCCTGGGTATTTTTTCTGGTTTATTAGTGTAAATGGGAAAGTTTAAAATAATTCCAGATTTCTCTAAGACTTTGGCTAGATGTAACCAATTCTAATGCAAAAGTTTCAAAGTGTCTCTCAGCTCTGATTTCTTACTGAGTTTAATTATTGTTGCCTTGCTAACTTTGGGGGGAAGAAAAAAGATTGCAAAACATAGCGTTGAAGACCTGCTCATGATAGAAATCCTGTTTTCCTTTGTTACTGGGAATTTAGAAAAAGATTGTAAAAGTTATTAAAGGTTAAATGTGCAAGCAGTGCATGACCATTTTCTACAGGGCAGGGCTCATCCCACTTTGATTGATACTCTAGGGCAGACACAGAAAGGGACAGAACTTGCATCAGTTGAGACCAGGCATCAGGATACTTGATTTCTCAGGTTGTGCTGCCAGCATGTAATAAGCACAGGAGAGCCCACAGGTACAAAGCGCTACACTGGTAACTGTGGCTAAATCCAGACAAGTGTAGAGGCTGGGGAGGCCACTGTCCTCAGGGAATTCTTCTCCAAGCATTGGAGGATGTGTCCTTTTGTTTGGCTAGAAGCCTTCCTGGGTAGGTCGGAGGATGCTTTGACAACCCAGGAATACAGGGTGGGATTGATTAAGACCTTGGACGTTTGTTCTTTACTACAGAGAAGTAGCATTCTCGCTCTAGAAAAACACACAGGTAACATGAACTCTTGCCAAGAGAGCTTCATTAGGTGGGACCAGCCTCTTGGATACCTGATTTTGTGGCCTGTGCTGCCAGAACACCCTACTTGGCTGTGTTTGGTCATACTTGATCCCCAAACGCTGAGAATAGAATTTATGGTTTTCTTTTGCACCCAGGCCTGGCTTTAGTAGACTCTCTGATGGTGCACAATAACTAGCAGAAGGTACCCTAAAATTATAATTTAAAAAAGGAGAAATGGTCTAAATTATCTATGTGTAAGTTTCTTTTTTCTCAGGGTCAACTGTATAAAACCTGTCAGATTCATCTCTCCTGTCTGTAATAATTTCCCCAAATGGCCGGGGATTCCTGGTACTACCTAGTTCAAAACTGCCATCTCCTCCTGTGCCTTCCTTCATGTCTCTAGAAAATCCCAAGAGGGAGTTTACTCCACAAGTATCTTCTGTTCCTTTGGGGACCATAAGAAAGCAACTGTATTCTTTGTGTCCCTTCTTTGAAACTGTGTGTGGTGAGAGGGGAAATGTGGAGCATTCAATCCATTTTCTATGGTAGATTTAAAACAAATTAAGGCTCATTTAGGAAAATTTTCTGATGATCCTGATAGGTACACAGATGTTCTCCAAGGGTATACCAAAACTTTGATTTCTCCTGGAGAGATGTAATGCTACTACTAATCAAACTTTAACTTTTCATGAGAAAAATGATGTTTTGGATGAAGCTAAAAAGTGGAGTGATTTGTGGTTCATATCCAATTCTGATAGAAGCATGTCTTCTGAGAAAAGAGACAGATACCCCATGGAAAACAGGTAATTCCCTTTGAAGATCCTCAATGGGACCCTGAGAAACAAGATGACTGGTAATGTAAACATTTTCTAATATGTATCCTGGAAGGTTTATGTTGATCCGAGTAAAAGCCTATGAATTATTCTAAGCTGCCTAGCATTTACCAGGAGCCAAGTGAGTGTCCCTCAGACTTTCTTGAGTGGCTTAGAGAGGCGATGAGAAAACACACTCAGTTGACACCCGACTCATTAGAGGGCCAAATTATTTTAAAAGATAAATTTATCACTCAGTCAGCCCCATAAATTTGAAGAAAACTCCAGAAATTGGCTCTATGCCCAAATCATAATGTGGAGAATCTTATAATGGTCACAGTGGTCTTTTATAATTGAGATCAGGAGAAAGAGGAGGAAAAAGAGAGAAGGAATAGAAAAGGAATGACAGTTCTAGTAATGGCACTCTGACAAATGGATACCATTCAGGGGCAGAGGGAAGCCAGAGGAGTTAAGAACAAGTGCTTCCAATGTGATTGGACTGGCAATTTTAAGAGAGATTGCCCCTGGCAGCACCACCTGCTGGGCAAACCACCTGGCCCCTCTCCAGAATGCAAGGGTGACCACTGGAGAGCAGCCTGTCCTCAGAGGTGAAGACGTCCTGAGACAGTGATTCCATCAGCCCCCAAACTGGACTGAGGGTGGCCAGGGAAGATTCTCATGGCTCCAACTTGTGTAATTATCCCTCAAGAGCTCTGGGACTGCCTCATAGTGGAGGGTCAGGAGACAGAATTTTTTCTGGACACTGGGGCAACCTTTTCTGTACTTCTCTCTTGTCCCCTTTCAGTTGGGAGAGACAACTAACTAAACTGGAAACAACCATTTATATGAATATGGGACAACAACCTATGCTCTGTATTCCCTTATTAGAGACAGAAATTAACCCAGAAGTGTGGGCTACTGAGGGACAGGTGGGAAGAGCAAGATATATTCAACCAGTCCAAATTAAGGTTAAAAATCCTACCATGTATCCTAGTCAAAATAGTACTCTCTAAAAGCAGAAGCTAAGAATGGACTAACATCCATAATACAGAATCTAAAGCAACAGAAATTACTAATACCTTACAAAAGTCCATGTAACACTCCTATTCTAGGAGTGCCAAAGCCAAAGGCAACTTGGACACTAATACAAGACCTCTGCATTATAAATCAATCAGTCATTCCTCTCCATCATATAGTTCCCAATCCATATACTTTATTATCTCAAATCCCTGAAAAAACTGTCTATTTCACAGTCCTAGACTTAAAAGATGCCTTTATCTGCATTCGTCTTCATGAGAATCCTCAATACCTTTTGCTTTTGAAGAACCCCTCTGACTCTAACACCCAGCTCACATGGACTGTGTTATCCCCAGGAACTTAGAGGTAGCCCTCACTTTTTTCGATAAGCCTTAGCCCAAGACTTAACTCATTTTGCATGTCCTACAACTTTGAGGCTTATTAGGAATTACAGGGTTTTGCAGACTCTAGATTCCTGGATAGTGTGAAATAGCTAAACCACTAATCTTTAATTTAAAATTCTCAAAAAAAAGGGCCTGGTCACTCTAGAATGGGAACCATAAGGAGACAAGGCATTCCAACAGTTGAAAAAATGCCCTTTTACAGGCCCCTGATTTTAGTGTTCCTACTGGGCAAAAAGTTAATCTGTATGTTACAAAGTGGATTGGAATTGCCCTAGGAGTGTTAATCCAACATCAGGGTCCAGTTTTACAACCTGTAGATTATTTTAGTAAAGAAATACTATCATCTAACTTTCCCAGGTATACAAAAATAAGATAAATATCCAGGTGAAGATTGGCAAATAGAATTCACTCATGTCCCTAAGGTACATGGTATACTATATTTGCTGGTATTTGTGGATGCTTTTTACTAATTCAGTTGAAGCATTCCCTTGCAGAACAGAAAAGGCCCAGGAAGTTGTAAAGGCTTCAGTATATGAGATCATCCCAGGTTTGGACTCCTTCAGAGTTTGCAAAGTGATAATGGGCCTGCCTTCAAAGCAGCTGTTACACAGGGACTATATAAACCCCGGGCATAAAATATATACATATTATATATATATATATATATATATATATATATTTTTTTTTTTTTTTTTTGAGACAGAGTCTCACTTTGTCACCCTTGGTAGAGTGCCGTGGCGTCACAGCTCACAGGAACCTCCAGTTCTTGGGCTTAGGCGATTCTCTTGCCTCAGCCTCCCAAGTAGCTGGGATTACAGGCATCTGCCACAACACCCGGCTATTTTTTGTTGCATTTGGCCGGGCCAGGTACGAACCCGCCATCCCCGGTATATGGGACCGGCACACTACTCACTGAGCACCAGGTGCTGCCCGTGGGCATAAAATATTATCTAATATTTTCTTGGAGGCCCCAATCCTCTAGGAAGATAGAAAAAAAAAATGATAAAATCAAAGAACAGTTACAAAAGCTAACTCATGAGACTCATCTCCCTTGGACTAAATTACTTCCCATTGATCTCAGAATAAAAAATTTACCCCAGAAACTCAGTTGTAGCCCATTTAAATTATTATATGGAATTATATTATAATAATTATATAAATTGTTATATTTAAATTATATTGTATATTGTAGCCCACTTAAATTATTAAACTAATGATTTATTATTACAACAAGAAACTACAGAATTAGTAAAATATACTATTTCTTTAGCTAAATTTCAACAAATTCTTAAAAACTTCCCAAGTGCATTTTCATATTCAACACTAAAAGAGCTTTTCTCACCTAGAGATCTAGTTATGATCAAAACTCCTCCCTCCAGGATGGCGCCTGTGGCTTAAAGGAATAGGGTGCCAGCTCCATATGCTGGAGGTGATGGATTCAAACCAAGCCCTGGCCAAAAACCACAAAAAACAAAACTCTTCCCTCCAATTCACTTTCCCTAACCCCAAGTTGGGGTGTCATCTTGTCTTAAAGTTATGGGAATAGATTCCTGGATACATCGTTCATGAGTAAAATCCTTGAGCCCACCACTTCCTACAGAAGCAGACCATAAAGTGAATCAACCACAGTCCACCTACACTTGCAAGCCTAAAGAAAATTTGAAGTTATTATTTTAGAAGACAGCAAGGAAAGTGTTAATATAGTTTTCTTTTAATATCTGTGACTTTGTTTTTACAATCTGACACCACTGACACTGTAATTAACCTCCTCATCTCACTGTTCTACCCTTGCTTTGTAATATGTTAATTAAATTTGTGTCTTCTGGAAATGATGTCATCAAGCCACACACAGGACAGATGGATCCAGTCCAAGACCTGATTCTATTGTAGACCCCTAAATCACTCTTCCTCTGAAGAAACCCTAACTGCCCTTTTCTATCCTTGCCCAATTCATCAGGAAGCAGTTAGATCAAATATTCGCCCTTTTTCCCTAACAGCAGTTAGAATTTCTACTAAGAGCTGAAGAGTTGATACAGGGCAAGGGGCACCACAGCCAGCTCAGCATAGCTGAGGGGGGGACCTGCAGCCTCCACTCTGGCAGTGTTGGTGCAGTGGTAGCCAAAAGAGGAAAAACAGGTTGAAGGGTAGAAGGGAGGCACCCCGTGAGAACCTCCAGTAGCTAGAGGGGCCAGACAACTCCCTCCCCTTACACTGTGGCTGAACAGGGAACACCCCTATTTCCTAGACCTGGTCATTTTCATGTATGTTTCCTAGGCATGGTCAATTTTATGTAGATTTCCTAGGCCTGGGAACAAAAGGGATTGCATTCATTCATTTGTTACCAAGTCCTGGCCAAATGTAACTACAGAGGACCCATTTGACTATGTATACCTCTGGACAAAGAACTCAGGCAGAGAGAGTTTTTCCCTCTGTCTGCCAGGAGCTTTGGTATTTCTGTTTCTCTGTATTCTTTCCTGTAAAATAAATCCTGTCTTACCACCGATCTGTGGTCCATGCATTCATTCTTTGAATCACCAAGACCAAGAACCTACTGAACATGAAATTCCGCTGTCAGTATTACAATTGGAAAAAGTATTTTTATAATAAATTGTTACCACACATTCTTTTCTTCAGCACAAGGAATGAGTTTGTATAAACTATGAGGAAGTTATCCCGTAAATCATATTTTTCAGAAAATAGTTTTCATGACTGTATTTCTTAATGTTCTGCTTCCCATACTTGTAGATGAAGTTAAAGAAGTGTAACATAGTAGAAGATATTTGGAATCAGGAAAAAAATTGTGGTTTTGGTTCTAGTTTTGCCCCAAAATCTTATTGGTAAGCCACTCTTTTGGACCTCATATTCACCCTCTGTAACTAGGTCACCTTCAGGCTTCTTCCCAGCTCAAACACACTTTATGATAATACACATTTACCAATTTTACAAATAGGTTGGACATAAGTGCATGGTTAAATCTGGGAGATCTCATTTGGTCATGTTTGCCTCATGGACATATTTGAGTGAAAACTATAATTCTGGAGAGTCCTAACTGAGCAGTCAAGCACATAATAATTCATCTAAAATGTGGTAGTAAGATATCCACAGGTGATCAGTTTGCTTTTGTAACATTTCCTCACTCCAATTTAAAAGGCACTTATTATGTTAAATAAAATGTGCAAAGAACTTTGCAAAATTAGTGAAATCATTGATGCAAAAATATTAGCAAAAGATCAAAGGGTAAAAGACATTCCCATGTCTTAGCACCACCCATGAATTGTTTTCCCTATGTAAAAGGGTTTTACAACAATACTAATTACTATATTCAATTTGAATAAGTAGTCAAACATCCATGTTATATAGTGCAAATTACTCTGTGTGCAACACTTAATTGCATATCCAGAGCTGGTATTTGTTAATTTGAATGAGAAATACAAATCTAACAATATTGTGTTTCCATTAAATGAGATGGAGTACATGTAACACTCTTTGAACCTTAACTGATTGTCTTTTGTAATTAATGATCATGCACAACAATAAATAGCCCTATTACTCTTTGAGTATCCTTACAAATAGCCATGTCTAGATGACCCAATCTAAGTATCTCTAGCTGCTAAAAACCACTACAGATAATTCGTGACTATGCGCCTTCATAAACAAATCATCTCTGAAAATTTTGTTCTATCTTGAAAAAGGCATTGTTTTTGCTATTTTCAACCCTTTATAAATATTTTATGATGATCAGCAATCTAGAGATGGAAATTTTTATTATTATGGCAGAAACCAGTCCAGAAATTTTTGCTAATTTTATTTTATTTTAGACACATATACAGAAAAGAAGACTGAAACTTTTGTCCTATTTCTCTTTAACAGTGGAAAAATTCAAAATAACGCTGTCACCTTGTTTTATTAGTGAAATAAGTCTGCATTATACCTACTACCCAGATTTATATTTCAACAGTGAGGAAAGAGCTTAAATACATTCTTCTATGCTAAAGTTGGACAAATCACATAACCTGTCTGAATTTCTGTAGCTGAGTTTGTAAATCAGCGAACAACAACAATAACAATGGTAATACCTCATTGGCATATTGTGATGGTTATTGACAAAAATCATTTGTTTGACCAAACTTTAATAAATCTGTGTATTTACCTATAAAATCCAATATTAGCAAAGATTCCTGCTAAGTCAGCTTAGTATAACTCCCCCACCCTCTGTATCTGATCACTTTAATATCTGTTCTAGTTTCTCCTACTACACCATTCCACAGGTGCTATCTGATCACTCTGGCCTGTCTTTAGAAACAACCCTTTAAGTTTGGTTTAGCCAAAATCCCCCTAACCCCTGATTAGTAATTTTTCTTTTAGTAGATTTCCATCCACTAACCTACATCCTGCTTCTTGACTGTAAATCCCCACTTGCCCATGGTGTATTCAGTGTTAGTATCAATCTCTGATCCCCTGTGGCAAGACCTCATAAAAGTGGTCATTATACCTAAGCTATAGTCCTAAATAAAGTATTCCTTACCATGCTTTAACCAGTACCAATGAATTTTTTTTCTTTAACATTATATAAGTGAATATTATAAACTATCTTCCACAGACTATGAACTAAAAATAGAGAGGTTGTTAATGGTAAGTTTGGAATGATATCCAAATCACACGTCTTTTCCAAGTGATGAAGATGCCTTTACAAATATATTTATTTATTCATTTTCTCTCCCTCACATTTCTTCCCTATCAGGGATGTGGTCAGATCAAATCCTAATATTTTTCTTAATAAAGCCACATAAAATATTGCTTATTTGCTAAGACATTGAATGTATACTATTGCAAGCATTACAAGAAACGTTTCTCATAAGAAACATTAAGGTATCACTGAAGACTGTTGGTTTGTACACATAATATTATATACTTTTACACGTATTTTGTTCAAATAGATCCTATCTTCCAAACCTAACCAATAAAAAACTCAATAAATATTTGTTTTTCCTTTTATTTTCATTCTGAATATAGCACAGTTTTGCTAGACAAATGCCTTCTAGCACAACTATCTGGACTAGACAATCTATTCGGTGGAGATAACCTTATATATAAAAAGAGAGAAACAGTGTTTGTTCTTTTATCCCTTCCAATTCTTTGTGAAACTTTCACATGTATAGGTATGACAGCTGGCATGCACACTAAGAGTTGTAAATGTTTGTATTATCAAGCTTCATTCCATAGTTTTTATGATTTTCACAACCCCACACATTTTAATATTATGGAATCCCTCTGAGAATAGACTCATCTTAAGTCTGTATATATTCAGTTGGAATAATGTGCTGTCTACTGAGTCCAATATTTGTAGTGAAATTTTCATATAAACTGTTCTCAGTGTTGCTGGGGAAATATATATGATACACTATTTAATCATAAATTTGCTATTGCTCACGATGAAATTTTTTAGTATTTCTCTATGACTAATAGAAAGTTAAACCCAAGACAGTAAACAATTGTACAGAGAATCTGAAGTTTTTTTCTCTATTACACTGAAATGTTTGAAACATGACCCCTGAATCAAGATTTTAAACATGAGTTTTCTCTTACACCTAAATGGACTTTTATCAAATGCTTATTAAGATGGCTTAAGAACAAGCAGAAAAATGATGAATCCCTCATGAAGAAAGATTGAACTTTTTCCTTCTTCTAACAAAGTAACATTCATCACTTCATCCTTCCTCTATTACACTCCCATTTCCTGTTCAATTGATGGCTCTGAATTTGGAAGTTGTGCTTAGTCATGCTACCTATCAAGTCAGATTAATGAAATCAATACTCCTACAAGGAAAATTAGTTCACTAATATTTACATTCATTTCCTTCCTTTCTTTTCTGACTGCAATCTGTTACCATACTAAATACCTGTCAAATGACTACAATGTCCTCTGCTTAACAATGAATCAACGAAAATTTTAGCTACTCTTTCCTTTACACAATTGAAATCTCTTACAAATGTCAATGCTATAGGACAAAGAGAAAAATGAATATAAGGAGCTTTTAATAGAATGATAGGGACAATATTAGTGACTTATCAAAAACAAATTAGAACAAACACACTGGAGTTTTAACAAAGATTGCAGGCAATGAAGAATATGTGATTGAACTTTTAAAGGTGATGCTACTGTTTCCTAAATAAATTCTTATTGTGATAATTTATTTTCCTGACATTACAATTGGTTTTTGTAGCTACAAATTGAAATATCTTTTCAAGGTTGTTTCCATTGAGATATTTTTCAAATTAAAATATAAATGCCTTTGCATGCTTTTTGGGTGTAATTTGTATTATTTAATATAAAAGTGGCATCCACTTTTAAAATTTCTTTTTTTCCAATTGTCATTTTATTGCAAGACAGTAGAATTAATTAACAAATTAAATCATAACATAGTAAACTTTAGTTAGGCAGCACATTTTAACAAAAGCAAATCTCTTATTCAAAAGTAATTATATAACAGCTCAAAATGCAGAATAAGAAGGGTGAGAGCACATCTAACTAGCCAATAGACTTGTTTCTTTCACTATATAAAAAGTCATGTTTTTCATTTTGGGGAAAGATAAACTGTAACTTCAGTAGAGACAGAAATATGGAAAGATTTTGTCACACTGACTAGTTACCTTTAATTAACTTGTTTGTAGCTGCCTCAGTTGGGAAAGTTACATTTACAGTACTGTCGTTGATTTAGCCTTTGGGAGTAGCTATAGATCTGCCATACACTTGGACATTGTCTCATTTTCCTGCTGTGCAAAGATGTTCTGCACTACATCCTTCTCCATCCAGTTTATCCTGTGCTCTTGTTCCTTTCCACGCATCATATTCTGCACAGAGATGTGATAGTCTAGGAGAGATTCTTTACCTCCTTATATACTCTATGTAGCCATTCTGGTAAGTAAATTCCAAGTCCATAGCAATGTTATTGCTCTGGACATCAAAGAGGTAATACCACTTTTGAACCATGGCCTCCTGTGATTTCTCCATATGAATTGCATCCTATATTTGTTTGATGGAAGCTTGCTTTGCCTCTTGTAGCTGAGCAAGTTTTTGCTCAATGAGTTTATCAGCAAATTCTCCAACAGAGACATCATATTTTTTAATTATATAGACAAATAATATTGATTATTATTATGGTATTATTGATATGGTAGAGAAGATCTCTGGGGTAATCACATATATTACTGTTTTTAATAAAGATATTTTGGGGTTTTTTTGCATTATTATGGCATTATTGATATGGTAGAGAAGATCTCTGGGGAAATTACATATGTTACTTTTTTAATAAAGATATTTTGGGGGTTTTTTGAAGTTTTTTATTAAATCATAGCTATGTACATTAATGCAATCATGGGATAAAATATGCTAGTTTTATATACAATTTGAAATATTTTCTTCAAACTGGTTAACATTGCCTTCAAGGTATTATCTTAGCTACTGTGTTTATATTCTACACCTAGAAAGTTTCACATTTACCCGTGTGCGATGCACCAGAGGTAGGGTCCCACCAATTGCCTTCTCGGCACCCAAGCTCCCTCCTCTTTCTCCTTCTTCTTGGGCTATAATTGGGTTATAGCTTTTATAAGAAAGCTATAAATTGATTTTGTAGTAGGGCTGAGTACATTGGATACGTTTTTCTTCCATTCTTGAGATACTTTGGCTAAGAATAGTATGTTCCAGCTCCATCCACGTAAACATGTAAGAGGCAAACTCTCCATTTTTCTTTAAGGCTGCATTATATTCCATGGTGTACATACACCACAATTGATTAATCCATTCATGGGTCAATGGGCACTTGGGTTTCTTCCATGACTTAGGAATTATGAATTGGGCTGCAATAAAAAATCTGGTACAAATATCTTTGTTATAATGTGATTTTTGGTCTTCTAGATATGTACCTAGTAGAGGAATTATAGGATGTAAGGGCAGGTCTATTTTCAGATCTCTAAGTGTTCTCCAAACATCTTTCCAAAAGGAACATATTAGTTTGCAGTCACACCAGCAATGTAGAAGTGTTCCCTTTTCTCCACAACCACGCCAAAATCTCTGGTTTTGGGATTTTGTTATGTGGGCTAATCTTACTGGAGTTAGATGATATCTCGAAGTAATGTTGATTTGCCTTTCTCTGATGATTAAGGATGATGAGCATTTTTCATGTCTGTAGGCCATGCACCTGTCTTCTTCAGAGAAGTTTCTCTTCAAGTCCTTTGCTCACCCTAAGATGAGATCACTTGTTCTTTTCTTGCTCATATGTTTGAGTTCTCTGTGCATTCTGGTTATTAAACCCTTGTGGGAGACATAACCTGCAAATATCTTCTCCCATTTGGAGATATAACCTTTAAATATCTTCTCCCAGACATCCCTCTCCCAGACAGAGGTCTGTCTGCTTGCTATACTTACTGTGTTCTTAGCTGTGCAGAAGCTTTTTAGTTTCATCAGGTCCCAGTAGTGTATTTTTGATACTGCTTCAATTTCCCAGGGGGTCCTCTGCATTAAATATTTGCCCAGGCTGATTTCTTCAAGAGTTTTCCCTGTACTTTCTTCTAGTATTTTTAGGATGAAATGTTCTGTAGATGTCTGTTAAATCCAGTTGTTGAATGGTTAAGTTTAAATCTAAAATTTCTTTACTTAGCTTCTTTTTGGAGGATCTATCCAACACTCCTAAAGGAGTATTAAAATCTCCAACTACTATGGAGCTGGAGGAAATCAAGTTGCTCATGTCTATTAGAATTTTTCTTATGAATTGAGGTGCATTCTGGTTGGGTGCATAAATATTAATAATTGACATCTCATTATAATGAGTAGTACCTTTAACAAATATGAAATGTCTGTCTTTATCCTTCTTTACTTTGGTTGATTTAAAGCTTATTGTATCTGCAAATAAGATTGCAACACCTGCTTTTTTCTGTTTTTCATTTGCTGGGATATAGATGACCATCCCTTCACCTTGAGTCTAAATTTATCTTTTAAGGTGAGATGAGATTCTTATATGCAGCAGATATCCAGCCTGAGTTTTTATATCCAATCAGCCAACCTATGCCTTTTTAGAGGACAATTTAAACCATTCACATTAATTGAAAACAATGATAAATCTTTAGAAAGTCCAGTGGACATTTTTAATCCTTTCATCAGTGTGGGAGTTGAAATTTTATAAAAAGTTTCTGGGTGAGTTTACTTTTGTGGTGGAGGATTGCGCTGGTCATTACGAAGGGTATGTCTGAGAATATCCTGGAGAGCTGGTTTAGTTACAGCAAATTTCTTCAATGGCATGTGGATGCCATTAAAGTATTTAATTTCTCTGTCATAAATAAAACTCAGTTTAGCTGGGTACAGGATTCTGGGTTGAAAGTTCTTTTGTTTTAGGAGATTAAAAGTCAATGACCATTCTCTTCTAGCTTGAAAGGTTTGATCTGAGAGATCTGCAGTTATTCTAATATTTTTTGCCTTTTAGGTAATGGATTTCTTACATCTGGCTGTTTTTAGAATTTTCATCTTCATATTAACTTTTGTGAACTTAATTATGATGTGCCTGGGGGATGTCTTATTCAGGTTGAGTCATGCTGGGGTTCTGAAACTGTCTGCTATCTGAATTTCAGAATCTCTTGGCATGTCTGGAAAGTTTTCTTTCACAATCTCATAAAGAAGAGCCTCTGCCTTGTGATGCCACTTCATCATTTTTAGGTATCCCTATAAGGCGAATATTGGTTTTCTTTGAGTTATACTAGAGCTGTCTGAGAGAATGATCTGTTTTTGCCCCCCATTTCTCTTCCTCTTTGGAAGTTTGGGAGCATTCAAAGCTTTGTCTTCCATGTCAGAAATCCTTTCTTCTGCTTGTTATATTCTGTTACTGAGGGATTCTACTGTGTTTCTCAGGTCTTTGAGGGCTGCAACAGAATGTCTCAATTTGTCAAAATTTTTGGTCATTTTGTCTTTGAATTTGTTGAATTCTTGAGACATCTTTTGGGTCATCATTTGGATTGCTGCCTGAAATTCTAATTCCATCTTTCCCTCCATTCTGCTGATCTTATTTGCTATCCAGACTCTGAACTTGATTTCTGACATCTCAGCCGTTTGCTTATGCAAGGGATCTTGTGCTGTATCTACTTTGTCGTTCCTTGGGGGAGTTGATGTACTCTGATTATTCATATTGCCAGAGTTTTTCTGTTGACTCTGCCTCATGATTATTTTTCACTGTTGCCTATGACTGTCCTCAGAGTTGCGGAGTTTTCTCTCCCCGATCAGACCCCGGCAGGATCACTCTGTTGTTGCTGGATCTTTGTAGGGAGTGACTCTGTGTAGGTCCTGTGGTACTGCCCCACCCAGGGAGTTATAGCTGCAGGAGCAGCTCTGGAGTGTGGCACACCCAGATCAAGCACCAGGGTGTGGAACGGGGCACCCTGTGGCCTTGGCAAAGGGAACCTGTACCTGTAGCAGTCTCTGGCCGGGAGGAGGTCTCTGGAAGGAGGGCAGTGGGCCTGGGGCACAGATCAGAGCCAGGCGGGGGTGGCAGGCTTAGGCCGGGTGGAGCACAGATCGGCATTGCATGGGAGTCTTGGTGGAATTCCTGGCCACTGCTGATGGTGGGCCAAGGCCCAGTAGAGTACCAATTGGGCCTTGCGGGAGTCCTGGCGGAGTTCCTGGCCGCTGTGGGCGTCTGGCTGAGGTCCAGTCTAACACTGATCAGGGCCACGCAGGGTTCCCAGTGGCATCCTTGGCCTGGGAGCTGGTGGGGGCTCGGTGGAGTCCCGGAGTCTCTTACCTCGTGGGCCATCTGGTCCAGCAGATAGGAAGGGTGGGCGCTACTCAAGTCCTCCTCCCTCAGTTTTAGCAGAGGTCAGGTTTCTAGTGCATCAGGTAAGGGGGGAAGGGAGTCCTGGAAGTTCAGAATGGCAGAAAACTTTAGTTCAGTTTTTCTGCCTGTAGCTTGGTTTCTGGAAGTTGCAGCTTGCCTCATGGGTGACCTGCAGTTATCACTTCTCTCTCTCTCTCTCTCTCTCTCTCTCTCCCCCCCTCTCTCTCGGCTGGGTTCCCAGTCTTCAGCTCAATTAGGCAGTTTCAGGAGCTTATCTTTCCTTTTGGACAGGAGCCTCTGTCGGAAGCTGCTTCCAGTCAGCCATCTTGCCCCTCCCTCTGACCTGGGTATTTATAAGTGTGTTCATCTCATAACAAATAATTCAGTCAGTTGAGAAAAAAAAGTATACTAAGAACATATTTATACAGGGAAAATGCTTGAAGAAATTGGCCTAGGATTATTTTTTATGAGGAGGAATCCCCAGGCAATTCAAGCAACACCAAAAATATGTTACTGGGATCCAATCAAAGTAAAAAGCTTCTGCATGGCAAAGAGCACAGTAAGTAAAGCAGGCAGATGGCCTTCAGAATAGGAGAAGATATTTGCAGGTTATGTTTCCAAAAAGGGTCTGATAACTAGAATCCATAGAGAACTCAAAGTAATCAATAAGAAAAGAACAAAAACCCCATTTCCTTGTGGGCAAGAGAGTTGAACAGAAGTTTTTCCAAAGAAGACAGGCACATGGCCTACAAACACATGAACAAATGCTCATCATTTTTAATCATCAGAGAAATGCAAATCAAAACTACTTTGAGATATCATCTAACTCCAGTAAGATCAGCCCACATCACACAATTCCCAAACTTCAGATGCTGGTGTTGATGTAGAGAGAAGGGAACATTTCTACACTGCTCATGGGAATGCAATCTAATAGGACCTTTTGGGAAAGAAGTTTGGAGAACACTCAAGGAACTAAAAGTAGACCTGCCATTCTGTCCTACAGGTCCTCTTCTGGGTATATACCCAGATGACCAAAAATCATTTTACAACAAAGACATTTGCACCAGAATGTTCACTGCAGCCTAATTTATAATAGCCAAGACACGGAAACAGCCCAAGTGCCCATTGACCCATGAATGGATTAACATATTATGCTATATTTACACCATGGAATACTATGCAGCTATAAAAAGATGGAGACTTCACATGTTTTATGTTTACCTGGATGGGAGCTGGAACATATTCTTCTTAGTAAAGTACCTCAAGAATGGAAGAAAAAGTATCCAGGGTACTCAGTATTATTATGAAAGCAGTATATAATCACCTACACTTTCATATGATTGATAAAACACATCTATAGTCCAGAAAAAAGAGGGAAGAGGGGGGAGAGGGGAGGGTCACTCACCTAAGAAAGATTTTTGGCTCACTTAGGTAGCAAAAGTGGCTTTCAAGGGGAATGGTGTAGAAAATGTGTTTGGGGGTCATTAGTTAATGGATTCATTCCATCATTTCACAGATTTGTTGTTACTGTTGTTGAGCATTTACTTTGTGCCAGGGAGTGTGCTGTTGAGGCACAGGCAACATTCTGCATGATTCAACTCGGCTCCTTTCACACTTTGTCCAGCTGCCGCCAGAGTGTTTAGGAGTGGGGTGGGTGCAGGTCTATTAAGGAATGGAGGGTGAAGGATAAAGCACAGGCTGCCAGGCTGAGGACAGTGGAAGTATTAAGACAAAGGAAACTGCCAGTAAAGGCCATGGGTCACAGATGAGGAGGGTAGCTGCCAGGTATACTTTTCTGACTATTTCCAATATTTAAACGTCACCTCTGGTAGTGCAGATCCCACTTAAGGACCAGTGGCATTAGAACTACCAAACCAACCCTAAAGCCAAGTATTTACACCCAAAGTGAACCTAGAATAAACTGAACTTTTGAGAACTAAATCTCTCTCTTCTCTCTTGTTTCTCTCTTCAACTGAACAAAACCAGATTTAATACCCTTAAGAAATAATGGGCACATGGCTCCAGGTCAATTTGAACTGAAATTAAACCACATTTAGGCTTGTTTAGTGTGGAACTAGAGGGCTGAAAGAGTGCCAGAGTGAGGGAATTCATGGTGTCACGTCTTATTATTTTATTAAAAGTTTCAGAAAAGAGAAGTAGTAAGTTTGCATCATACAGAAGCTGTGAAGACTGGATTTCAAAGTGGCAACAATCCCTGTGTCCAGGAAGAGATCTGCCTTGGCAAACTCAAAGATTCTGAGTGTTTTTTTTTTTCTTCTTAAAATAAGAATATTAGACTATTCTCAGAACAGAAAGACTATTGAACACGAATATTTCATTAGGTCTGAGCCTATCTGGAGGCTCTAAACTGTCTTTTGATAACTGGCTCTAAATTCAGAGCCTCTGACTTGACAAAAGCCCCTCTGACTATGTGGATGCTCACAATCCCAGGGGCCCATTTCTTTCCTGCTGGGCAGGTCTGGCCTATATGTGGGGTCATGTTGGTCCTGCCTTAAGCTCAGGGCTGAATGCGGCCAGGGCTCCACTACCCAGCCTTGTCCCTTTGTCTCATAGTCATTTCCATCCTTGGGTTTCTGTTTTCTCATCTGTAAAATGAAGATCCCTCCACCCACTGCCAGCAGTATCTCAGGATTCTCCGGCACTTACACTCGGAGAGTCTCTGATTAATATGTACCAGCCAATGTTCAACTAAACAGAAATGGCTGAGTGAGGTTTTTAACCCTGACTCCAAGAGAATTGCAGTCAGAGCTTCAAAGTTCACTAACAACTATTCATTAACCAAGATCCCAAGGTTCTGAATTACATGATCTTATTTTCCTAGGCAATGGAATTTCTTAACTGTGAAAGAAGTGTACCTTACAGATTTCATCAATGCACACAGTAATCTATATGGTGAATCTTGCTTTCTCTTCTACTTGTTCATAAATTTATTATCTAGAACTTCTCCCTATTTTCCCTTTACCTAGATTCTACTAATATTTTCTTTATCTGTATACTTCACTGTATAGCGTACATTTTATATTTTGCCACCAAAATTTTTCTGAGCTTGAGTTTTGCTTTTTGCTTCTTTTCCTTTTTATTCTAAAATCCATTTCTGTGGGGAAAAAAAAAAAGAACACGAGCTTTGGAATAAGACAGACTAGAATTTAAATCCTCTTTTCTAATTATTGGGATTTATTTGGGGAACGATGTTATCTCTTGGAGGCTTTGTTTTTATATCTGTGAAATGGAGATCTAATACCCACTTCACACTGCTGTGGTGAGGATTAAATGGGATAATAAGTGGAAAGAGCTGATGTACACCTTACACAATGAGGATTAATTTTCTGTGCTGTCCTCCCTATTACCCATACTAAGAGTAAGCCCCAACAAATGCCTTTGTCCTCTATTTTTCTTAGATTTGCTCTTATTCAGCCAAACTCTGTGATTAGAGTTTTCAAGAGACAGAAGGAATATATTATGCATATGCCCATTCATGCTCAGTGCAAGTGGGTATTTGAGGATGTGATTTTGAATACTGTTCTTTTATTTTTGCATGCAATCTCCATGATATATCCAGACATGTTTGGCAAATTACAACTATGCTGTCCTTCTTCCATGTTTGAGGTGAACATCTAGGAATTTATATCACACTCTTTTTTCCTAGAAATTCCCCCAATTGCCTACCTATCTCCTGACTCACCATTTATATGATTATGGTGGGAGCCTGGTGTATGCACAATGGTTATGCCGCTTGTAGAAAGAAACTTGAGCTGAAAAATCTCACCTGGTCCACATTTCATTGGTCATGATGGGCGCATGACTCAGGCTGGACCAATAAACTTCCCCAGATAGTTGGATTCGATTTGAGAGAATTAATTTCTCTATGTAGGTGGCTGAATATTGAACAATCAATCTTAGAAGCTCTCAAAGCTATTTTCTACAGTGGATATAAGTAAAGTGAGAAGTGTGATTTACAATGAGAGTAATAAATGAAAGAAATGCATGGAGGGAAATAAAGATGAGAAGGCTTAACCTGAATTCTCTCTGGCCGTGCAGCCACCGACTTCATTGGTCTCAAAGGGTCACCTGCCTCCCTGCCTGAAGGCAACTTTCCAATAAATGTCCCCATTTTAGTTTGTCTGCTTAAACTAATTCAAGTTGCATTTTGTTACTTATAGCCAAAAGCAGTTTGGTTAAATTGAATATCACTGATTAATAATGATATTAAAACTCCCAGCCTGATAATCTGGACAGACACTACAGCACTTAGAGGCAAATAACTTCTTTGTATTGTGTTTATATCTCCTGCAGCATTCTTTACTCCTGGTAAGTTCATTCATCTTCTAATGATATTTAAATACTGGCTTTTCCAATTCACTTTTAGCTCAGCAGAGATTTATTAAGGAGTGTGGTTCATTAGGATAAATTGGAACATTTTGTGGGAGCCTCTGTTAAGAAGAGGAAGAATTTGGGTTTAGAAGCAGAAAAACTCTTAGGAAGACGTTGGGTTTAGAGCAGAAAATTCCAGATGGGGTTTAAATCCTGGATTTAGGATCAGTTTAAACAACCTCAGTGTGTGACAACTATAACCATTACATTGGAAAAGTGGTGTGTATAGCAACAAAGTAGTGTGTGTGTATTGTTGTCAGAGTAATAACCGAGAAAAATCACTCAGCTACATGGAAAGTAGGAAGTGTTGTCCATAAGTAAAAATATGAATTCTGGATTAAACTGTCTTAGTTGGAGTCATGGTTTGGACACCTAGCCACTGGGTGAGGTTGAACAAGTTATTTATACTCACTGTACCTCAGTTTCAAATCTATAAAAAGGGAAGGAAATTAGTAGTAACATTGTAAGGTGATGTGAAGCTTAAAGGAAGTAGTCCATGTAAAATAAGTTGTCTGGCTGAGAGTAACAGCTCACTAAATGTTAGCTATAATTTTTATTTTTATAGCTTATAGAACATTAGCACTATTTTAAAATCTTATGTGCCTCAATCCCTAATTGACATTCTTTTTTTTTTTTTTTTGAGACAGCATCTCACTTTATTGCCCTTGGTAGAATGCTGTGGTGTCACAGCTCACAGCAACCTCCAGCACATGGGCTTAGGCAATTCTCTTGCCTCAGCCTCCCAAGTAGCTGGGACTACAGGCACCCACCACAACACTGGGCTGTTTTTTTGTTGCAGTTTGGCCAGGGCCGGGTTCAAACCCTCCACCTCAGTATATAGGACTGGCACCGTAGTGAGCCACAGGTGCTGCCCCCTAATTGGCAATAATACCCCAAAGTTATTTTACTTGTATATTTCTGCATGCTCATTAACATGTTTTTAATTATATGAAAACTTTTATGTAGAACAGGTGACAGAAGAGAAAAATAATGATTTCCAGTCTTTAGAAACTTAGAGTTCAATGGAAGAGCTGGGAAAACACTTGAAGAACACAAAAAGTGCTTAACAAACATTAAAAACAAGTCATTAGCATATGCGCCACAAGTCAAATTAATAAGAAAATGACAACACATTTCTCATAGTACAGAGATTTCACCAATTTTTCTTATAGTAAATACATGTGTGGATTACCAGTGAAAAGAGAGGATAGGAAGAGTGAATGAATTTTAGTTGAAATTAAAAGTGAGTAGAAACATGAGTTTGAAGATATGAAGAAGACAGTGCTCATCAGGAGAGGAGAGACATCATAGTAGACCTAAAGTAGGAGGTGGAGGTAATCTGAGTATTTTCCAACAAATAACGTTTGAGCACTGTCATGTGCTATGCAACTACATTAGTGACTGAATTTGCAAAGATAAATAAAAATGCTTAACACTGATAGAAAACGTACACTCTAGAGCAGCAGACACATGAATAGCTACAATGAGGGATGGGGACCAATTCTTGGCAAATACTAAACACTCATATTTTCATATTCTTCCTAACTGTGTTTTCTTGCAACTTTATCCTACGCTGAGACACCAGGCTTTTCTTCACCAGGAAGGAGAAGAAAGGTACTGTCTAGAAAAGAGGTTGTTAATTAGTTTTAAATTAAAAGCTGACTTTCTTGACCTTTTTAGGGAGTCAGTAGTTCTAAAAGAGATCATGAGACAGGAAATCATTTTCTAAATTACTTTATCTCATTTTAACATATCAAGAGATAAGTAAAAGACTGGATGGAAAAGGTGGACTCTCTATGCCAGGATAGGAGTAAAGAGATCTCAGCCTATTAGGGGAGGATGCAGAAAGGCTTGAATTTGATGAGCAAAGAGGACAGAAAGATGTAATATGGGAGAAGGTGAAAACATCTGGAAGAATCCCAGCTCTGCGCCTGGGATTATACACGCAAATAATCCCTACATGATGGTGGAGGTGCAGCACAAGGGAGCCAGGTAGCTCTCTGTCTCTGGAGGCCCAGGTTCAGAGTTCAGGTGAACCAGAGCTTCTCAGGTCAATCAGAGGTGCTTGTGAGCACAGAGAGCAAGCAGAGACCAGGATATTTTGCGCTTCAAGCCAGAGACAAATAACTGGGTCACAGATTTTAATGGTGTGTCCATTCTATCACCTTCAATGCGTTTTCATTGCATATATTAAGGCATTTGTGATTCTACTACATAGGGAATTCTAATACAGTTTGACAAAAAGAATGAATTGTTAAGAGTAGGTAGGGATGGTGGAGAGGAAGGACATATATATAGTACTTAAGAAGGAGAGGGCCTTGTTGATGTGACCTTTAAGCCAAGTCTGAAAAGATAAGCAGGAAGTACTCAAATGAAATTAGAGGAGAAGTATTGGCCTTCTAGACCTCAGATACCAAACATGCCAATGTGTGAGAGGGAAATGAATGTTCTAGGATATTGTATGTGAAATGGCTGCCGCGTAGAGTTTGAGGAGTATCTTAGTCTTCCTCTAAAACTGACTCTAGGATGGAGAATTTCAATGAAATCCGAAAGGGGCTTCAATGACAACACCTATCAGGGAGTAAAGGAGACAGGATTGGGCAGTGGGAGAAGTTGGCCTGCAACACAGTTACAACAAGGATGGCAAATGACCCCATTGTGCATTCTAGAGCTGGAATGGCCCTTTAGGTTTGTCTCAAATCAAACCAGGTAGGGGGGAGGGCTTTTTTTCCTCCACTAACTTTGGATAAATGTTCAGGGGTAAAAGGGAATCTTCGGTGAGGCACCTTCTTTTCGTTGAAAGCAATTCTCAGCATAGGGTTTCATCTATGACCTGGCAGCTGGCAGCGTCCTAGTGGCTGGAGAAATGAGTGACTTGGAGGGGGACGTGGGTGGCGCCTCACAGCATCAACTGCAAGGAATGAATGTCCCACAAGGGAAGTTAGAGAAGTGAGCAGGGAATAGGTAATACGGGGCCTTACAAATCGCATTTGCAGGTTTGGAAATGTTTGGAAAAGCAATAGAGAGTTACTGAGGGGTTTTAAACTTGAGGTTAAATCAATATAATCACATGTGTACTTTTAAAAGATCATTATGGTTGCTGTGTACAGAATTGATTTGAGGGAAAGAATAATGGAGGCAGGGAGTCTTGTTAGGAAGTTTTGGCAGTTCTTAAGGAAAGAAATGATGAGATTTTGAATTTCTTAACTGGAAAAGAGAATGAAGAAAAGTGAATCAATTAAGAAGATAAAGATAAAACAGAATTTATAGTATCCACTTACCAACCAATGGGATGTGAGTTGATGGAAAAAGATGAATAAAATCATCGTTTCTGATGGGAATCTGAAATAGGAAATTTGGCTAAAGACAATGCAATATACTTTTTGTTCCCCCACCATTGTTTTCTATTCTTCCTTTTTGGCACATGGAAAACTGTCCTTGGCAATGACCTTGCAGTTAGGAGGCACCATGAAGGGCAAATGGAAGTGATATGTGTTACCTCTGGGATGAAGCAATAGAAAACCTTGCACCATTCCCTAGTTCTTTTCTTCTTGCTTGGCAAGGAGCAGGGAGGCCATATGTTGAGATTAGAGAGCTGCAGAATCAAAGCAGCTGGGAGCCCTGAGTCACCTCGTGGAGGACAGCTGCTTTGGAACCTTGTATGAGCTGGAAATCAACTGTATATAGGACGCTTTTGAGATTTTGGAGCTATTTGTTACTTTAGAATGAGGGTGGCCTATTCTGACAAATACTGAACACAGAAGGAATTTATGTGCATTTCCTGTTGTGTGTAGGTTGCAGGTTTGGGGAGATAAAAGAAAGTGAGCAGAACGGGGAAAAATGTGAATTTAGTTTCAGGAATGTTGAATTTAAAATAACAGAAAAATATTTCAGTGGGCATGTCTGGTATGCAGTTGAAAGTATGGATGAAGAATAGGAAGCTAAACTTAGAGGAGAGACACAGATTTTACCAGGTGTCGTGGTCAGTAAGTGAAGCCATGTAATGAAACACTGATGTAGAATAATCTAAGAATATCCTTTTCAGAGTTGTTGGAAAAAGATGGATAAGATCATAGTTTCTGATGTGGGAATCTGAAATCGGAAATTTGGCTAAAGACAATGAAATATGCATTTTTTTTTTCCCACCGTTGTTTTCTATTCTTCCTTTCTGGCACATGGAAAACTGTACTTGGCAATGCCCTTGCAGTTAGGAGGCACCATGAAGGGCAAATGGAAGGGCTCTTTTGGTCCTTTGTAGAAAGCAGTGGAATTCTAGGAAGCTTCATCCTTTACTTTTAAAACCACATTTAGTATAAAAGCCAACTTCATATCACCAAACATTAAAGAGATTTTCATTTTTCCTTACCTCCTGGTGTTGTGAGCCATCAGGGTGCCCTGCGTGAAAAGTGGAGTAGCCAACTTCAACCTCATAGATCCAATCTCATAGAAGAAACAAGGCAAATAACTATCATTAAAAATCTGCAACCAATTTCTCTCTCCCTTGAAGTGACATCTCAAACTCAAATTAGGAGTTATTTTGAAAAATTTGCAAAGGGGCTGTTTGGTTACACCGAGATAAAATAAACGAATACATTATTGGTGGTAGTTATAAACTAATCTGAATGCTATTTCTTTAGATACAATCTCTGAGAGCTATATAGTGATGTAAATTTTATGTGGTTAAACCAGACTTCATGGCGTTGCTGATTGCCTTACTTTTGGGGGCAGAAATATGATAGGATCAAATATGAATTCAGCCTACACTGTACTTGAACTGTTGCCTATTCTTGTTCAGATGTATGTAAATGTTTCCCTTAATAGTAAGTTGTTAGATGCCTAAAGTGAGACTGAGTTCAGTGATAAAATGTGCAAGCATGAGGATTACACTATGCTGCAAGATGGGTAGAAATGAGGAGGTGATTTGATGTCCTTCACACAAATAACCTGAATGTTATGTTGAAAATGTACTGACTGGTATATTTACGATCCTTTCACCTGTGAATTGAATCCCAGAATACACCAAAAGATGAAGTCAATACCAGAACCCACATTTGGTTATCTTTGTTTCCAAATCCTATATGCTCTCTTCTTGACCTCTCTGTTTTAAATGAGACCATTGGAGATGTGTTATTTATATCCCTCTGTATTGTGTAAAGGATGTGTTCCTTTGAAAAAAAAAATTGGAGGGCAGTGCCTGAGGCTCAGTGAGTAGGGCACTGGCCACATATACCCAGGGTGGCAGGTTCAAACCTGGCCCTGGCCAAATTGCAAGCAAAAAATAGCTGGGCGGGGGGCAGGTGCCTGTAGTCCCAGCTACTTGGGAGGCTGAGGCAAGAGAATTGCCTAAGTCCAAGAGCTGGAGGTTGCTGTGAGCTACGACGCCACAACTCTCTACCAAGGGCGACAAAGTGAAACTCTGTCTCAAAAACAAAACAAAACAAAAACAACAACAACAATAAACATGTTGGAAGGCTATGGTAACCAGTTTGATGTAAGTATTCCAAATTGTATATAAAATCAGCACATTGTACCCCATAAATGCATTAATGTACACAGTCATGATTTAATAAAAAAAATTGTTAAGAGAACCAACAAAAGTTGGTTCTTGGAGCTTAGAATCATTTCAGAGCGAGTATTAATCTTCATTCCCTCTTTTTTGTGTGCTAATGCACTTCCCTTTTCTCTCTTCTTATGTGAACAGCTGCTCAAACATGTCTCAGCTTTTCCAGTTAGCTGTGGTTCCTGCTTCATGAAGTGGGCAGAAGGACCCAAGACATAACACCTCTGTAATAACACGCCCAGAGGTGCCTACTTCCGTTGAGAAACAAGGAGCTTTGTCCTTGTCCAGAACCATCATCCTTCCCTCAACCCACACGCGTGGGTCTCATTTGGGGAGAGAATATCATCATTTCTGTATAGGTTGTTATCACCATCCCTGTGAGTAAATAGGATATGAATACTCTGAGGATTCCTGCTCATGAATACAAACTCTTTTCTATTCTACAAATAGAAGGAATATGATTGCTGAATATTAACAGCCCACTAGAGGTTAGAATTTAAGATTAGACAAGATCTGTCTAATGCTTTTATTATCCAAAGGTGAATGATAGGAAAGGGAGGGGCAAAGCAAGGAAATAATTTAGAGAGGAAACTAATATATACTGAGTGCTTATTACGTATCTGACACAGAAGCTTTGCAACTTATACATTTTCAATTTGTGAATGCTCACTATTTGAACAAAATTATACTGCAATTAAAAGTGCCTGACTCTCATAGATGGGATTAGCAGTAATGTTAGGTCATTTTAGTCATTGATTACCCGGAGTCACAGGAAGTCTGCTATCCATGTGTTAGTTCTGAGGTAATTTATTGCTATGATTAACCCCATCATACCTATGAGTACAAAATAAGGGCCTAAAGAAAAGGCATGGTGGGACAGAAAATAGAGATGATATTTATAAATTAGAACTGATGAGGAAATGGATAATATTGCACAAGCATATGAGATGACTCATTTTTCAATAAGAATGAATCCAGAGAGGGCGGAGCAAGATGGCGGACGAGTAACAGCTTCCTTGCGGCTGGGCACAGTGAGACTGGGGAGAGAGGACTTCAGGCATCTCTGCCAGGCAGGATCTGCCCAGAAACTTCCCTTTGGGGACACAGGGAGACAGCGTGA
>CAUYON010006946.1:0-33141 GCA_963573935.1 Arctocebus calabarensis
CCGCGGCACAGGGGAAGGAGGTCCGGTTTTTAGAGGGTCTCTCCCGTGGGGTACAGTGGGAGGACAGCCGAACTCTGCTCGCTTGTTTGTATGGAGGTATGGCGTATACTGCGAGCTGTTCTCTTGGGGGAGGGGACTCCCATCCGCTCAGTGATGTGCTCTGTACCTTTTATTTGTATCCTTGGGGTCGCAGGTCACTCCAATAGGGTTGATGTGCGTTCCTTGACCTTGTAACTTAGCTCAGCTCCAAACCGTTGGCTTTCTTGCTAAATTTCTGTCCTTTAACTCTCCTTCTGGACAGGAGCGTCTACAGAAAGCTGGTTACAGACCGCCATCTTGCCTCCTCCTACCCTCCATTTTTTTTTAACCGAAAAAGTATTTATTGGAAAGCTTTGGGATGGCTCACAGCTGTGGAAGGTGAAGAAACAACTTTGGAGAAACAGCAGGCACTCAGGGAGACAGGGAAGTGTATCACAGAAACAGGGGACAGTCAGGCAGGTACATGACTTCTGGCACTGTCCCTCTTTCCATGCCCCTCAACCCACACCAGTTGCCACTAAAATTTGGCATTTCTTTAGAGCCTCTTTTTTTTTTTTTATTGTTGGGGATTCATTGAGGGTATAAAGAATCAGGTTACATTGATTACATTTGTTAGCTAAAGTCCATTTTATAATTGTGTCCCACCCCAAAAAAGTATGTCACACACCGTGACCCCTATCCCTTCTCTCTGATCTTCCCTTCCCCCACACCCTCCCTCCTACCCTGTCTCTGCTCTCCCCTTTCCATACCTCTCTCCCTTCTTCCCTCTCTCTGCTCTCCCCTTCCCCCACCCCCCACCATGTACTAGGTCATTAATTGTCCTCATATCAGAATTGAGTACATAGGATTCCTTTTCTCCATTCTTGTGTAGCTTTACTAAGAATAATGTGTTCCACTTCCATTGAGGTTAATAAAAAGGATGTAAAGTCTCTATCTTTTTCAATGACTGAATAGTATTCCATGGTATACATATACCACAGCTTGTTAAACCACTCCTGGGTTGGTGAGCATTTAGACTGTTTCCACATTTAGGTGATTGCAAATTGAGCTGCGATAAACAGTCTAGTGCAATTGTCCTTATGGTAAAAGGATTTTTTTCCTTCTGGGTAGATGCCCAATAATGGGATTGCAAGATCACATGGGAGGTCTACTTTGAGTTTTTTGAGGATTCTTCATACTTCCTTCCAAAAAAATTGTATTAGGCAGCACCTGTGGCTCAGTGAGTAGGGCGCTGGCCCCATATAGGGTGGGTTCAAACCACCCCTGGCCAAAAACTCCAAAAAAAAAAAAGAGATTATATTAGTTTGCAGTCCCACCAGCAGTGTAAAAGTGTTCCCTTCTCTCCACATCTATGCCGGCATCTGCAGTTTTGAGATTTTGTGATGTTGGTCATTCTCACTGGAGTTAGATGATATTTCAGGGTATTTTTTATTTGCATTTCTCTAATAATTAGGGGTGATGATGGGAAGAATCAACTTTGTTAAAATGTCTATACTTCCCAAAGCAATCTACAAATTCAATGCCATCCCTATTAAAATACCAACATCATACTTTTAAGACTTGGAAAAAAAAAAGTCTTTATTTTGTATGGAACAAGAAAAAAACTCATATAGCTAAGGCAATTCTTAGCAATAAAAGCAAAGTTGAGGGCATCAACCTACTTTTCTTTTTAATTATTTGGGATTCATTGAGGGTGCAAAGAATTAGGTTACACTGATTGCACTTGTTAGGTGCAGTCCCTCTTGCAATTGTGTCCTGCCCCCAACAGGTGGGCCATACACGATGACCCTCCTAACCCTCTCCCTTCTCCCCTCATTCCTCATTCCCCTACCCCCCACCTGGCTTAGTTATTCCTATTTATTCCTATTTATTTAATAATACTTAAACATACTTTAAAATAACTATTTAATACTTACATAGATAACTAATAGTTATAATTTTAATAACATCTTGGTTGATAGTGGCTGAGCTACCTCAGCTTCTCCAACTGAGCAAACTCAGCACATATGAGTCCAAAGTAATGCAAATCAATGTTATTAGGCATGACCACATAGGAATGCAGCTCTTAGCCATTATTGGATTTCTATCCATATTCTTTTAATTTGAGAAAAGTTGTAGCTTTGTTCACTTTCTATTTAATAATTTTAAACCCTCTCCTAAGAGGAGCAAGCTGGTATTTTTCCCTTCTGAAGTAGGTCCATTTCCTACATTTCAGTCACACATGAACATTATAGGGGCCTGACTTGGGAAGCTCCTTTCCTCTGAACTCTGGAGGGAAAAAAAAATCTATGTGAGTCCTAAATTATCCTGATAATTGTTAAGATAAGAAATTATAGTTTCTCACATATAAATCTTCATACATGGAAAATACCATAGCATTAAACATTTTCTTCTTCTAGGAGACTGTTTTTCAGATTAATAGAAAGGATTACCATTTGAGTCATATCTTATCTGTCATAGTCATTAAGTGTATTTAGAGTATGCTTGGGCTTTATAGTGATTTTCTATTTTTTCATAGTTATTTATATTTTTCCTTTATTTAATTATGCATTTGTCTCTTTTGCTAGAGCCATCATTCTCCTGTTGGTGCTTATATTGATATAGAAGTGAAAAGCCCAGGTGGTACCTATGGCTCAGTGAGTAGAGTGCCAGCCCCATATACCAAGGTTGGTGGGTTCAAACCCAGCCCTGGCCAAACTGCAACAAAAATATAGCCGGGCATTGTGGCGGGCGCCTGTACTCCCAGCTACTGGGGAGGTTGAGGCAGGCAAGAGAATTGCCTAAGCATAAGAGTTGGAGGTTGCTGTGAGCTATGACACCACTACTGAGGGTGATAAAGTGAGACTGTCTCTAAAAAAAAAAAAGAATTGAAAAGGCCATTTATTAAAGTTGGATGGAGTAAGCTTTGACATACCTAGTATTTTGGGTGTAGAAAGTAAACATTTATGAACAAAAAATCTTTAAGCAGATATTATAAACTATTTTTAAATGTTTAAGTCATTTAAATATTCAACAAGTAATTCTGCAAATGTGTGCACCTATGCTGTGAATAAAAATTTTAACTTCAACTAATATTTTCATTGACTTTTCTGACTTTATAAACTTCCATTTATTTTTCATCTGCACATACATGGTGACACCTATATAAAAGTAAGAACAAATGTTAATTTATATCACATAATGTACTGATAATGCATGTTTTAAAATTATTTTGTCAGGATCTACCAATGTATTAGCACATTCTCTTCATGGAATCGCTCATGTGGTAACTGCAACTTTGCACATTATAATGGGTAAGTATTCTTTCAAAGAAGTTTCTTTCATAAGGAAGTTTTGAAGGCTATTTTAGACTTAATGCCCATAGCTCAGTGGTTAGGGTGTAGGCCACATGCACTGGGGCTGGTGAGTTTGAACCCGGCCTAGGCCTGCTAAACAACAATGACAACTACAACTATAACAACAAAAATAGCTGGGCACTGTGGCAGGTGCCTGTAGTCCCAGCTACTTGGGAGGCTAAGGCAAGAGAATCACTTAAGCCAAAGACTTTGAGGTTGCTGTGATCTGTGATGCCACGGTAATCTACAAAGGGTGACATAGTGAAACTCTGTCTCAAAAAACAAAGGAAATAAAAAGGAGAAAAGGCTATTTATTTCTATCAGCGTTTTTAAGAAAAGGTGGGTTCTTTCTCTCTAAAAGCAGAGAAATGTTTGACAAAAAACAAAAGTCAGTTAGGCAAGTCTTTAATATTTGGACTGCCTAGCTTAAAATACTTTATATAGAGATGTGAATGAAGTTTTATTGCTAATATCATTTTGATAGAAAAAATATTGTGATGATGTTGGATATCATAATTTTATAAAGCTTTGCTTTTTTTTTCTTAAAAAATTAAATCTCCACGGGTCACTCATACCGAGTTACTGTTTATCTGTCAGTTCATTTCTCCCACCTACCAAAAAGCACCGTTGGTCTGGCAGAAAGCTTTGCTTTTAAAAAAAAAATAATAAAGGAAATCATAATTTTATAAACATGTGAGGAAAATATATGCATGTTACTTAAGTATATCCAAAACTAATGCTTGACTGTAGTAAGACTCCAGGACTAGGAGTATGTTATTAAATGAAAAAAAAGTATGAGAAAATAATCTCAGCAGGTACATGTTCATATCCCTTTTATTATCTCTTTTGATAGGAAGCGGAGAAGCTCAGATAATTGCAATACAAAACTAATGTTAATCTGAGTTTACTTCAACTTCACATTCTTTACCATATTTTATATGAAATATGAGCTGCAAAATTAACTGTTTTGTGTTTCTTTCATCTGTTGCCTGAACAAGGTGTGAGTGTCAATTGTAGTAGTTATAAGAAAGCTGAAAAGAAAGCAAGGACATTCATTATGGTATATGGACCTTGAGATATTCTTCTGTAAATAAATAAGCTCTCTTATGTTTGCTGTTTTAACAACTAGCGCTACTGTGCTCCCTAGCTAACTGATCATTAATATAATATTCAAGGGCACATACAACCAGTTGATGTCTGCACCTTTAGCACTGCCGGCAAGCTTCTTCGCTTTGGGTTCTCTGCCATGTTTGGCTTTGGTGGAAGAACTTTGGCTCTAGCCGAAAAGTATCGGTGGATGTCCCCCAACCATCGGAGAGATTTTGCTGTGATTAAGGCACTGGCCAAACTTAAGTAAGTCTTTTCCTTAAACGAAAAATTTTGTAATGTAGGATCAATGACTATTAATAACCAGTTTCATTATGTTTCAGGCCGGAAGACTGTGAAATATCATTTTTACCATTTAACTGCTCTAAAGATATACAAGAAAGGTGGGTAGAACTTCAGGGTGACATAGATACCTGTTTCCTTTCTTTAAAGTATGAAACAGTTTGAAATGAACAATTTGCCAGATTTGTGATTTATATATACAACCAGTATGTGTGTGTGTGTATATATATATATAAAACCAGTATGTGTATGTATGTGTATATATATACACATATATATTACAACCAGTAGTTTATTTTATTACATATACTGGTGAAGGATATAGAATTATGAACTCCTACAGGTCCTAGTAGGCATTTAATTTGATGTCTGTCTTTTGAAAGAACCATTCATTCATTTATTCATTCAATAGCCATTTATTGAGTGCCTACTATATGCCAGTTATTTTAGATACACCAGTAAGCCAAAAAACAAAAACAAACAAAAAACCAAAGTTTAGCCTCAGGAGAATTTTAGTCATATGGAATATAAATGTCAATCAAGACACACTAAGGAAGAGTGCTAAGTTTTTAAAAATATAGAAAATCCTTATTCCTTAGAATACTATTTTTTTCTTTTTTACTATTTAAGAGACAGGGTCTAAATATTTTCTAGGCTGAGCTCAAAATCCAGAAATCAGGGGATCCTCCTACCTCAGCTTTCCAAGAAGCTGGGGCCATAGGTGCATGTCACCTGATCCAGCTTCTGTTTTACCTTTAAATAATCAAAGCATTATACTGCAGTCAGTAACAAAATTGTTTCCATATTTTTACTTACTATCTAATTAAAGAAAATATTTAATAGATGTAATGATGAGTCGTCTCATTTTCTCATATTTAATAGAGACCACTTTTTTATGTGACCATTTTTTGTTTCTTTGATTTCTTACTTTTAGGAAGGCACAAGGATCTCCCAAATGTGGTAAGTCCAAATATATCTCCTTGAGAAGTATGCTAGGCTGTGTTGACCTTTTGCTCTAGTGAGGGAAGGTAACCAATCACTTGTTACCCTTAGACTGTGATGATCCCTGGCAGATGCTCCAGGGTCAGTTCCTGAATGTCAGCATTATGGCAATCCCTTGCCTGTGTTCAGTGGCACCTGGAGGCTTAGCACCTAATACCAGGTTAGTAAGTATTTTTATTGAATCATTGATATGTTACTTAATAACTAATTTCCCCCCAAATACCCAAATAACTCTTCTTCGGTAGCTAGAAACTAATTAGGAGATAGTGCCTTGTTCTATAATATAAGAGATTCTATGGGTTTTGTCATCACAGTAGGTTCACAGCAATTGAACTAGAAAAACTATCAATCACTGACTTTTTAATATTACTGAGGCTAATATTCCCTGAGTTGTATTGACATACTTTTATTATTTTATGTTTGTTTTATTAATTTAGTTGAGGATATTATGTTACATTCTGATATTTCTTAGGAAAGTCTCTGCTTTTCAATTTTAATGCAACCATAAATGTCCCTAGCATTAAAAGGAAGTGTGTGTGTACATTTGATATCTTTAGTTAAAGAAAACATTTTACTTTTATCAGATGTGAATAGTGCTTATGAATCTACTGCCCACATTTTCAGTGGATTAAGTCATGAGGCATTTTATATATCATGTCATCCACATTCCTTCTCTTGTACATTCTTTTTAAGCAGCTGTCCATTATAGGTCTGAAAATATTTCTCTCCTAAATCCAATCCTGTACAGCAGTGAAGAAAGGATCATGAATGTTGTAAAACACTGACAACTCTAGATTTTCGCTGGAAGCAGAAAAAAAGAATGACTTACGTGGTTTGGCAATTTATAACATTTCAATGATGAATTTCAACTGCCTTGCAAAATATTTAATCAGAATGATTAACAATAGGAAAAAGAACTGATTTTAAATTTCTCCCTTGGCAACTGATATGAAGGTAATAAACAGAAATATCCGAAGTTAGAGGAGAAAAGAGAAACTACAAACTTTGATATTAAAAGCCCAGATGGCAAGATCCTCGTTAATTATGTCTAGTGCTAAAACTTAAAAGGAATATTTGGCGCTCGTGTGATTTAGAAATTGAGCCTGGTTGTTTTCTCCCCACAAACTCAGAAACAATAGGTGGCTGTAGTTTCCCCTATAGAACGGCCTGAAGCTGTGGCTAGCTGACCTGGGAGCTGTTCAGCAGGACTTGAGGCAATGTTTATCTAACCTTCTACCTGTTCAAGAATCCTCCTGGGAGGTAGTTCTGCTCTTCTGGGAGCAATTGAGCCTTAGTTCCTTTAAATCTGTTCCATCGGTGTTCAGCTTGCCTATAATTCCACTGCTGACTCTTCAGGTTCAATTAGTATTGATGAATTTTCCAGAGAATACTAAGTAGAGATGTCTTCTGTAGATTATAATCAAAATATAACATCTTTTCAAAGGCCTTTAGGCCCTAGCTCAGTTGAACAAAGGTTTTTCAGAGATATACTTTCTGAATGATTCAGGATAATGGAATAGGAGATTCCATTATTAGCCTTTTTGTCACAATAAAAAATAATTTTCTTATAAAATACCTCAGTGCAAATTGCTGATATGGACAAATATTCTTATCTTGTAAGTGTCTAAGATTAAATATCTTGATATCTGTGAAACATTGAGAGCAGCACCAGGCACATAGAGTGTATTTCAATTACTAGTAAATATTAGACACTGGCCATGGGGTCATGCTTTTCCTGTTTATAAAATTATGCAATTTTTAAAAATAAAAAGTGTATGATAACACTGGGCTGAACTTTTGGTGCTGTTAATTTTCCATTGTACAGAGGAGGCATGATGGACGGGAAGGAGCTCTAGGTCCTGGAAGTTAAGAGCTCTGGTGCTGATGACCACTTTGTTTTTCCCTGTGTACCTTTGAACAAATCACTTGCACTTGGAGTTGTCTTTTCCTTCTATGTAAAATGAGTGAAGGATGAAATAACCTCTAAGATCCCTGATGGTTCTATCCTGACCTTGCATAAGATTTGAAGAGACCTATTATATGTCATTGTTATTCTTGGATTAACCTCAGGTTTGCATTGAAATCAACCTAGAAGTCATTTGCACATATTTCCACAATGATGCATTTATGAGTGGCTGTTTTGGCATCTCTTAATTTTCAGTCTCATATTGGGTGGGATGGTTATGTATGGTTAAAATGCTCACTTCTCTAGCTGCATTGTGTGGCAGCATATGTTCACTCTATTTCATCCATTCAAGGGCCACTTTGATTTGTTTCAGATGTCCCCGGGACTTGCCCATAAATAGATATTTACACCACACATTAGATTTTAGAAAATGTCAATCTATTGGTTATACTACTTGTAAATACTCTTTTATAATACCTTTAAAAAACATACATGGTGTCACATTTAAAATTCCTAATTACACTGGATTTTGAATTATATCTTGATATTGTGAGCAGGATGCAGGATGGTTTGTTTTGTAAATAGCTCAAATGTACAAACGTGTTGAAAAGGAAGCTCATAATTTCATATACTAATTTGAAAAATAACAGCAAGATAGGATTTATAAATTTTAGGTAAACTTAATGTGGTGATAATTCATGTTTCTTGGACAATATTTCTAGTATAGAAGTATATTTGCTATAAAGAACCCTGTGGAAATACTTTTGATGTAATCTCTTAGTAAATTTTTTAATGTCTAATACAAATATTTAATTTCAGATTGAATAATGGAAGCATGGCTCTTATAATTGCACGAGACACATCTCGGCCAGAATTTATAAAACACCTGAAAAGATATGCCAGTGTGAAAAATCAGGTATAGGTATAGTAAACTTTTTTTTGTTACTTATTTTCAAGGCTATTAATCATGGAGGAAAGATGCTTCAGGAGTTGACATTGAATCCTCCCTAAGAAGACTTTATTTTCCTCTGAATACATCAATCTTCTATCTTTTTCATTCAAAGTTTGAAAAGGATCCATCAGCATTAATGTAGATTTTTGAGCTATGGGGTTCCTAGTCCTATATATACATGTATCTTTTTTTTCTTTTGCATGAAGATAAAAACGTATTGTTATATTGCAAAGTGAAGTAAATTACAGGTAAAATTCCATATTCAGGCTGTTCATCAGAATGAAAAGTAGTGAAATCTGAGCTTTTAGCCTTCTTGATATTATGGCAGCAGACTGTCTAAATTATGATCTTTAGATTTCCCTGACATTTGTTTGCAGATATGCCTGTGTTCAAGTGATTGAAATAGATTTGCAAATATATATTTCAAACATACCACTTTTATACAGACATTTTATTCAGAACTAGAATGTGTGGAGCCACGTATTTCCACTTAAGTGATTTGCTTTATAAAGAAGCAGTGACAGTACTATCTTGGCAGGTACTTCGACCCAGGGATTAGCAAACCAATACTGGATTTATGTGAATTTCTAAAATTGTGAACCTTTGAAGTAAATAGGTATGGTTGTAAAACCCTTTAGTTGCAAACATTCTTAAAAGTATAAAATGGTGCTTGGATGGAGCTGGGAGAGAACAGATGGGGGCAGGAGGGAAGCAAGCCCAGCTGGTGACTAGCAGTTGAATCCTGCTTACATTACGAGACCTTAGTCGGTGCAAGGCACTCTCTTTCTTTTTTTTCTTTGCCAGATTTTCTCAGGCCATCCTCATGGAGCTTGACTTCTCTTCTGTCTAGTACATTTATTTGATCAACATTTATTGAGCAACTAACAGGACTGTTTAGGAAATTAAATAATAAAAATTAAATATAATCCCACTTTCCTTAAACATAAACCTCTAAGGAGACAAAGTACACAAGAACATAGAAGGCAGGTTGTGAGCCTGAGTAACAACTTCTTGCATGTGGACTTGGGGGGAATCTAAATATTAATTGATTTTTTTCCCCAAATGATTATATGCCTTTTTAGATTAAAACTTACTTTTTAATGTTTCTTAATCTAAAAGCAGTACATTGGTCTTATTTAAATCAGAAAGTAGAATCAAGAAAATAACATTTAAAGCACTCAAAATTTCACATTCCTAGAGAAAACCAGTATCATTGCCTTGGTAAAAATTTTTCCTAATCCTTTCTGATTAAATCCTATTTGAAAACTTAAATGATTATTAACCTATTAATGTACCCCTGAGCTGCTCTATATTTATTTTAGGAAGACATCTATGGCACAAATTGTTTTTGAGAGGTCTTTTGCCTAAGGGTTATGTTTTTTGTAGCTGTTCTTTTATTTTTTTAAATGAAAATATCTTTCTTCTGATTTCAAAAGCAATGTTCTCCTTGAATATAATAACATACAGAACATAATAAAATAATTCTATTTCTTCAGGAGAATGTTTTCTAAGTGAGACCTGTCTATGCAAGGTCAGTTTTAACCTGTTTTCCTGTGTTTTCTGCCAGTATCTTCTTTTTAATGCAGAAAATTATGGCCTGTGTGTTTCATTAGACTTAATTCTGAGTGACTTATCTATTTTCAACAGTTAAAGTCCATGCTGTTGCTCTGTAGTCTTTTGCAAAAAAATCTGAAATATTTTGCAGACTGGAATATAGTAAGAATAATTAGACAGATTCCCACAGTGACTCCTTTTAAGGAATGTTAATGTGACTTATTAAAATTTATCAACACACACACACATACATGTGTCTATGTGGGTTAAGTCTCTTTCCTTCGTGGTGACTTTAAAAAATGGATTATGTGTATCCAATACATGTAAAATTATATATCCACTGGGTAATTAGTATAGTAGTGCTGGGATTCTGTTTGGGAAGGAAAACGTGGCACTTTAAGGAGAGCAACATCTTGTTCTCTGAATGAGGATGAACAAGCGAATGTTAATGTATACACAGAGTTGTGGAACAGATTAAAAAATCACCATTTGTGGGGTAGCTCCTGTTGCCTTCCCCAACTCCTATAAAATAGAGGGTAAAAAGTAGTCTTCAAAGTCATGGCAATTCCACCCTATCACTAGGTCCCCTTTCTCCTCTTTGACCATTTGGGGTAGGGAGTTTGAAACCCTTAAGTGCTACCATTTCACCCAGGGCTTGTTCTCAGCCCGCTGTCTTCTCAGGATATGCCCTCTTGAGCGATCCCATTGTCCTCCACTGTTTGAAGCATCTGAGCGTCATATACCGCCAAGGGTTCTATCTTCTCTTGTCTTTAAGGACCACTCTGCCTTTCCGTGGGCCACACCGGATACAAAACTTACAGGTACCTAGACTCTGGCATGTCCCATAGCTGACTTTATCATCTTTCTCCTTCAAACTGCTCCTTGTATGTCTGCTGCACAGGTCAATGGCACCACTTTCCACCATGGACTCTGCCTGCCCTCAGTCCTCATAACCTGTCTACCAACCAGCTCTGTTGGTTCTCCTGTTAACTAGCTCTCCTTGTAACTGCTTCTGAAATTTCTCCCTCACTTCAATTCAAACCTTAATCCCTTCTTGTCGACAGTAGCTTCCTCCTGGCCCCCAGGGCCTCTAGTCTTGTCTTCCCTATCTTATTTTTTGAAGAGGGATTTCTTTTCTGCTAAATTGTTCAGTATGTCTTCCGCATGGAACACGTGGCCTTTGTATCCTGGCCCCTGGCTAGGTTGTGCAACAGCCTTACTTCTTACCACCCCCAGCAGATTCCCTGCATTTTGGTCATTGTATTAGTTACCTGGCACTACCCTAATAAATGCTACAGAATGGATGGCTTAAACAATAGACTTTTTTTGTGTGGCAGCGTCTTGCTCTGTTGCCAAGCTGGAGTTTAAGGGCATCATCATAGCAGCCATGTTGCCAAGCTGGAGTTTAATGGCATCATCATAGCAGCCACAAACTCCTGGGTTCAAGTCATCTTCCTGCCTCTGCCTCCTGAGTGGCTAGGACCACAGGCATGTGCCACCAGGCCCAGCTAAGTTTTCTGTTTTGTAGTGATGGGGTCTCCCTATGTTGCTTAGGCTCATCTCAAACTCCTGGGCTCAAGCCATCTTCAGCCTCCCAAAGTGTTGGGATTAAATCACATGTGGGAACCACTCCCCAGACTAATAGCAGACGCTCCCCCCCCCCCCAATTCTAGAGCTGGAGCAAGGTCTGGCAGGTTCCTTCCGTGGCCTCTCACTTTGTGTTTGCGTTGCTGCCTTCTCACTGCGGCCACCGTGCCTTTCCATCCATCCAGACTTCATAGAAGGACTCTTGTCATGGAGTCCCGTAGAAGGACTCCTGTCATGCTGCATCCGGGCCTATCCTCAAGATCTAATTTTACTTTAATCAGCTCCTTACAGATCTTACCTCTGAATCCTGTTCCATTCTGAGGTGCTGGGGGTTAGGCTCAACACAGGAATTATTGGGAGGGGGCAGGTTCCACCTGTGACAGTTTGTGTAGTTGCCTAACCAGGACATACCTCTGGAATTCCATAAATGTTCCTTCCCTCCAGACTCCCTTCTGCTTTAGCCTAACTTTTCTGTGTTTTTTAAGGCTCATTTAAAAACAACTATTTTTTATTTCAGGTTAATTTGAGGGTACAAAAGCTTAGGTGACAATGTATGCATGTTTTAGGTATAGTCCCTGTTGTAGAGGTGTGCCATATACCCCCACTTTGTGCCCTTTAAGTGAGAGCACACCAACCCCTACTCCCCTCATCATTTTTATTTTCTCAGCTGAGTTTGTGGTAATAAAGCTCACCTTAAATGGGGAGCTTTCCCAACGTCTTGAGCTTGTTTGCCTCTTCACGTTTCTTGCACTGAATTCCTTGCTTACACTGTCATGGCACTACTCTGTATCACAACTGTAACTATTTACTTATCTTCCCACGCCCCACACAAACCCTCCACGTGATATTAAGCTGTCAGCTCCCCTGAAGTCCCATTTAACAGTGTCTGTGGCTTCAGAGTTAATACATTTGAGTGGATGGATAGAGCTTTGTTTTGTGAGATATGCACAAGAAAACTGATGACTTATGGGAACAGATCTGAGGTAGCTGCAGTTCTCGGCATTCTTGGCTGGCAGCTGCATCACTGCAATCTTTAACTGTCATAAAGGCATCAGTCACATTGAGGAGGCCTCATCTTCAAAACCTGATTTTAACTTGATTACATCTACAAAGATGCTACTTCTAAAAAAGGTGACATTCACAAGTATTAGAGGATAGGACCTCTAACATAAAATGACATATTCTATTTTTGGAGAGGACATAGTTTAACCCAGAGAAGCCTGTTATTAAACACTCACTTAAAACACAATCTCTGAAATGAATGATTACCTAGAAATTTCTAGAAGTATGAGCTATATGCCCAAGTCTTCACATCTGAAGTGGGAACTCTACTGCAGTTACTGTCAACAGTTTTTCAGAGAGCTGTCTGGGGCCCTCTAGCTCTGTGCCTCCATCAGAATAGCTTATGCCACCATAATCCACTATGTAACCGCATATTGTACAGGATCCACTGTAAAAGCTGCCAAACCTTGGTTTCTACATATTTAAGAGTGTTAGGAAAAATACTAGTTTTCTATACACTTTTGAAACACCGCGCTTCATCAAAGTTTATATGTGAAAAGGGGGAAATTATGCAGAGAATATAATTAGAAATCAATGTCATGCCATTAATCTGAAAACTGAAGTGAGTAGTTATGTATATTTCCACAAGGTTAGTTGGCTATCTTTTCTTATTTATTTTAAAGAATATATAATGCTTTTTCTCTAGAGTTTCCTTAGGTAAGCAAGTAAAATTTTAGTTTGAAGGGTATCTTTTACCATTCTGGGGTGGATATTAAGCACACACATTGCAGCTTGTATCCATTCTTAAATTGGGGGTGAGGCAGGCACGTACCTGTGATAGGGTATGTGATTGCCTTTCTCTTTTAAGTTTAGATCTATGTTCTTCTGAAGTAAATTCCAAGTATGAAACTTACACTGGAGTTTGCTTTATATCCGCTAATCTATTGCCAAGTTAATAATCAAGTCAGTGGATTTAATCTTCGGTATCGACAGACCAGTTTTAAAGATTCGGTCTCCGTATAAACAACTACAATATTATTATTGTATGCAATTTCTCATAGATATTTACTATTTGTCATAAAGATGTTCAGAAAGGACGTTCCTTCTTACAAAAGAACAGGATCCCTGTTCATAGTTTCCAAGCTATGGAAACATCAGCACGCATGTTGATATTTCCTTGTAAGAGACAGTAGACTTTCTTGATCTGTATTAACGCTTACAGATAGGGCAGCCACCATGATTATTTGCATTTGTTTTCTTTAGTTCAGTTTTCCATTTGTTGAGACGTACACTGTTGAAGAAGTAAAAGTTCATCCAAGGAGTAATTCTAGCAGATACAACCCAGAGAAGGAGGATGCACCTCATGAAACTCCTTCAGAAAATAGTTTCCCTTGGAATGTAGATGGCGATTTAATGGAAGTTGCATCAGAGGTCCATGTTAGGTAAGTCCAGTTATTTCACTGCTTTCACTGTCCATCAGTAGACCCCAAACTTCTAGCACACTGAAAGCCCTCTTCTCTCAACTATCAAAGCAGGCAGGGGGCAACTTAAAAAAAATCATAAAATCAGGGAAGAATAAAAAGATACACGTACAACTTTCAGTGAATAAAAAGTATAGTCTGACCTTTATTCACAACTGTATATAAGCTAAGGCATTCTCTTTGGCTATGTATCTCCACATTGACCTTCTAAATTATTGTGCTGCATAAACTTTATAGATAATGCATGTTACAATTTCCATTTTAGAAGTTTAAAACCTGTGATCATGATCTTAAACCTTTAGTGAAGCCATCTGGATAGTGAGTTATTAAAACTTAATCCTCCACTCTATTAGAATTGTCTCTGACCCATTACTGATATTATAATACTTTGTACTCCACAATTTTCTTTTATCAAGTCTTTACAAAACAGTCAACTTACTTTAACATAAGATCAATTTTGCATATTATTTAGTTATGTAACATGAATAACTGATATAAACAGACTTAGGAACCTGCAAACTCATTCCTTGGAGGTATTATGCCTCATTGGGTAGATGTGTTCAGGCATCCTCTAGACACGAGGGCTCTGTAGGCACAATTGACAGTGTCTCACAAAGGCAATAAGAACATCAGTGAAGGAAGACGGCTGAGAACACTTCAGTAATTACCAGTGTTGGTTTAGTTTTCTAGATTACAGTTCTGAATGTTTATTGGTTATCAATTTGTAGGTGGCATTAGACACCATACTCATTAGCTGTATGTATGCGTATACATGTGTACATTGTGTGAAAAAATAACAATGATAGGTTGATGAAATAATAAATTGTACATATTCTTTTCTTTACAGATTACATCCAAGGCTTATCAGTCTTTATGGAGAAAGCATGGAAGAAATGCATGATTCAAAAGTAACATGTAATTGTATGTAAAAGAAATAGGCAAATTAGAACATTAATATAAAGGAATAGGGCCATGTTTTCAACAGATGATATGCTAATAGAAAAAAGTTTTCAATTTATTTTTTTAATGAAATTACTATTTTTGATGTTACCTAAAATTAGCCTCTCTAGGGCTTTAAAAATCAAGATGTAAAATATTAAATACTGTTTTTTGCTGTGTATAACGTGCACCCGTGTTTTGGGCCCAAACTTTTGGAAAAATGCCCCACCAGAAAATGGTTGGCTCCTGGCAACAGAGACGCATCTGGGGAGGGCTAACGCTTCCCTGCTAACTATGTAGATTGCCCCCCTCTCCTGCAATCTCCTGCTCTGTGAAAGCTACCCCTCTGTTCTCTTCCTTATCCCTTCTCTCCTCACTACATTAAAGGCCATGGCTGAGCTAGCCAAATGCTGTGTGGCCAGTAGGGGAAGAGCTTCCAAGGCCACCTGGCTCATGGGCAGTTTGGCAGGTCGGCAGCTCCTGCGGCCCATGCTGGGCTGTCAGTCCCTCCACATAGCTGGGTCTCTCACCTCCTCCCTGCACAGCTGGGGCTCACCTTGCCAGTCCTGCCACTGCCTCCTCCCCTGATTGCCCTGCTGACCAAGGCTACACCAGCCTGCTCACCCCAGATTCTGGATCCTCCTGAATTAGACCCCATGAGCCCGATGGGCCCCGGTGCAGCAGCCCCAGGAGGCCCACTGGGCTTCCCCACTCCTGAGTCATACTATCCATGCATAATGTACATCCTTATTTTTCCCTCAAAATTTTGGGTGAAAAGTGTGCAATATACATGGCAAAATATGGTGTGTCAAACACAATTCAAATTCTGTTTTTTAGGATGTGTCTATTGGAACTGAAAATAAACTTAGGCATCATCACGGTATACCAATATTTAACTTATATAATTCCAAAGTGAAATGATCTAGATTCTTTCATTTTTCAGGTATTGAGCCCATCAATTGTAATGCTAAGTTTCCTATAGCCTGGTACAAACAAACCACAGAGACCGCACAATATTGCCCTAATTTTGCTTGATTCAGAGGTTAAATTTCAAAAAGACACAGTTAGGGATAAAACCAGAAATAGTGCCACGTTTTCAAAATCTATCCAATACCTCGATTACTTATTAACAAAGATAACTTACTATCATCATTATTATTATTATTGGTGATAATAGTACTAACTTTGTCATTTTAAAAATTAATCGCCTACATAATTAAGCTTATATCAAATTTTATTTTGCACTATATAAAATATCCCCCAAAATGTGCAAAACTTAGCCCAATTTCTATATTGGGCTAAGGATAAAAAAGAATAATAAAATATTATCATTATAAAAGAATGATAATATAAAGAATAAATGATATTTATAAAGAATAAATCTATATCTTTTGCACAAAAGAATATTCTTTAAAAATACTGTATAAATTTTTTGGTACACTATGTTTAGGATTTGTGCTTGGGTTTAGTTGCTCAAATGCCTTCACAAATCTCAGTGCCATCCCACCCTCCATAGACAAATCATGGACTGTAGTTTTGTGAACTTATCCATAACCCTTATGCATAAGAAATCAGAGGAGACAGGTAGTAACAAGTGGCTTCATATAAACAAATTCTTCCATAATAATACTGTCTGTCTTCTAACTTATTTATTTCCTATAACAGATATTCAAAATTTGGACACAGTTTTCTTACAAAGCCCAGATAAAATTATAGTCTATAATTACCAGCATCTAGAAGATCATATGCATGAAATAAATATTACAAAAATGACAAGAATTTAAATTATTTAAATCTAGAAAGAAGCTATTTTACCTTAAAAAGAACCTCATAGGTGTATGAACAAACTTTAAACATATATTTTAGCTAGCACTTAACATGTCATGGAAATTTTGGCATCTCATTTATATTCACCATATATATGTTAAATCAGTATTTTTCAGTTAAGTTTATGAATTCTGTTCCTCTACCTCTGTGCATAGAACACTTTTATAGACCTGATTAAAATACTTTTAATATTTATATTTGAAGAGCAACAAAGAAAAACATACAAGCACATATTTATATTTGCTTAATTATGGATAGTCAATATTTTATATAGTACCCAATATAGAGAGGGTATTGTTCCTCTAATTGTTCTTCTCCTGGCTTTGATTTTTTAAAAAAATCGTTAGTGAGGTAAAAAGTCTGTATTTCTTTAGATCAGTGTATATCAGCTAAAGTGCAATATTCACAATCTGTTGTTTCAGAGTATAAATTAAAATACTTAAGTGCTAGTTTTTGTAAATAAAACATTGGAAGGTGGTTTTAAAAAAATTATTCCTGGGTACTCTTGATAAAATTGTATTAATGAGGACTAGTGGATTTATATCTATATGAACACAGTAAAAACTTATGACAATAATGGAAAAAAAACTCATAGTTGTATAAAGAATAATTATTGAGAAGTCAATTCCATAAGGACAAGCCAGTGTATAAGTTCCATCTGAAGTTTGCTCATTAGGCTTTTAATCTATTGAATGAACTGGGCATTGGTGTAAAGCCTATAGGAGATGTATTACAAGTAAAGGTCTTTAAGGATGAAATTTGCTTTAAAATGATAATGATCTGTTTTCATCCATTAGAAAATTTAGAAAACAGCCCTTTGCTAAATTCTACTAAATGTTTCAAATATGCTCTTTAAAACTACGTCTCAAGGATGCATTTCAAATGTGATTCAATACCAATTCAGTGGGATTTATTTTACCTAGGTGAGCATATTTGGTAAATAATATTTTCTTGAAAGGAAAGATATTTTTAAGTCTAGGACTTCTCTAATCAGGTTGTTTAATTCTTTAATATGATTTAATTCTGATATGATTTTAGTTTAAGATATTGTCAAGAGTTTATTTTTCTGGAATAAATCAAATGTGTTAGTGTTTTTCTATCCATTTAAACACTGAAAGGTTCTTTGGCTATGTTAAGTATTATCATTGCAGTTCTTCTCTCTCAAAGAGTAATCAGTTCTCTGTATTTTAATACAGTGTGTTGCAAGGTCATGAGCAAAAGTTGTCCATGGAAGAAGTGTGAGCAAAGTCATGTTTTGTTGCAAACAGTGCCTTATTTTGTTTTTCATAAATCCTGAGTCTGTTTTCTGTTCTTTCCATTTGAAAGAAGTCTTTACTCATCATTCTCACTTTTACTGTTGATATAACTCCAACTGTCTCTTCTGTTTTCTTCTTGTAAAATAGATTTGTATTGTCTTTTAAAGAAGCCAGCCTGAAAACAGCATTGCATAATCACTAGTTGTATACATTATAAACATTCACATCTATTTACTAAACTCACATCTAATAAATATCTCTTAAACTATGTCCCATGTAACACTAATCATGAAGGCTTCTAACGATGTAATTAGTAAAACTTAGTTTGGGACATATAAGGTTAAAGAAGTATTATTTTTCTTTTGTTAATGCATGGCTTATCAGTAATACCACACTCCTTCCAAAATTAACATTCAATATAATTTGCAATGTTTTCCAAATGCTTTATTAAAAAGAACATATTTCAAAGCAAGTTATCTTTAAGAAGGAATATTCTTCTAGAACAGTGGTTCTCAACCTTCCTACGGCTGCGGCCCTTTAATACAGTTCCTGTGGGTCACGACCCATAGGTTGAGAACCGCTGTTCTAGAAAGACTTTGATATTGAAGTTAAAAGAGATGAGATCAGTATCATATGCTCACCCATGATTTAAAAAGTTTTCTAAAATTTAAAAACTTAACATTAAAATATTAAATGTTTAAATCTAATACCTTGGGAGCCACAAATTAACTTGATAAAATAAAGAGTGGCATTTTGAGTGCTTTAACATTGATAATTATTAAAGGCTTACCTTCCACATAACATATGAAATCAATAAAAGCACAATAAGTCCAAGTAGCAAACTACTTGAAATGATTGCTATAGTGAAATGACGTTTGGGTCTTTGATGATGTAATCCTTCCAGCAGAACCTACATGAATTAAATAAAAATGAAAAAAAAAAATTCACCAGGTTAGGACCTTCTTTACATTCCCTTTGATGTCCTTTCATAATAATGAGAACTATCCATGCTGTTTTCTTGATGGTTCTCAAATAACCATAGGAATCTCTGGTAAGTGTTTAGGAGAAACAGAGTGGGATAGAATTCCCCCAACCCATTCTATTCGCTGCTACCAATCCCCACCCCTCCCGTTAAAGAGTTGTTCCCTCCTGCCAGTTGTGGAAAATGTCAACTCTCAGTGAGGAATTGAAGGTCCTCCATAATGTGGTCACACTCTACTTTCCTGAACCAGGTACTCCAAAGGAGGTAATTATGAACGTCCTTGCAATAATTCTCCCAGCAATTTTAATGTACCCGTAAAAGGGCAATCTTACATGTGCAACATTCTCATCCTTGTTTAGTTCAATAACTTTTGGATTTGGCTCTGGAAATGCTGTAGCTCTTATTTCAAATTTGAGTGCTGAAGTTTCATCCTGTTCAATAAAAGAAAGATTAACAGAAGTGATTTCTCCTGATTTTTACTAACTAGAGAAGTTTTCATAATTTGTCTTTCTCAATTTATTTCACCATTTGTAATCAACTACAAGGCAATGCATCCTTTGGTCACAGAGGCATGGGCTTGGTATTAATTTATGTGGCATCATTTCACTGAAACTCCTATTAAACATGCCACTTTGCAGATAACTTGATTTAAATATTTGTTAGACCACAGTAGGAGATAAGTTACTAGTTACTGATGTTATTTTTTCCCATGAATATTGAATTCTTATCCCCAAAGAAGATTTTTTCCACTTTATAAACATTTCTTCAAGTCCATTTTATTTGGGCTTCTTTTGCTTTCTAAATTAAATACATTTAGTCTACTTAATATCTTCATGGAAAAAATCCCGTGCAAATAGTTATATAATTTGAATATAAGATCAGTGGATGAACTCAGAACTTTTACTATCTTAAACGGGGCTTTGTTACCCAGAACCCATAAAGCGTGGGGATCTGTGGACAGGCTTTATGGGTTTTATGTATCTCCAGGAGATATTTTTATGAGTCCATTTATTGAGGGAAATGAGAATATATTCTTTAGTCAGATTCTTAAACAGGGATGTGACCCTTAAAAGCTAAAAACTAATCTGTAAAGGTTATTTAATGGTTTAGAGCTGAAGGCAAATTACAAGCTTTACTTAAATCTAAAACAGTGGTTTTCAATGGGGAGGATCTTAATGGCCTGGAAGACAGTGAGCAATGCCAAGACATTCTTAAGTGTCAGAACGTGGAAGGTGGTACTATAGGCTCCTAGTGTATAGGCTTTGAGTGTGCTTCTATATAACTTATAATGCACAGGACAGCCCATGATGGCAAGAAATTATCTGGTTCAAAATACTCATAATGACCAGGGTTGGGGCAGAAACCTGGATCTAGAGAATCTGAGAAGGCAAACTGCAAAAAGTTAGTTGACTTGCTCATTTTCCTATGACTTTGTTTTTAGTTAAAACTAAAACAGACATTTCTTCTTTGCCTGTCTGTGTATCTTCCTCTTGCCAACTGTGCGGAAATCTCAAAAATTCATTGAAAATATAACAGCGACCATTTCCTTTGGCTTACTTATGTGCCATGCGTTATTCTGAAGTGCTTATAAAAAAAATCATTTAATCTGCAGTACCCTCAAGATAGAGATACTATCCATGTTGAACATATGAGGCAGCTGAAACACAGAACTCCAGATAGAACTAGTTTTATCCCAAAGTAATTCCCATGAATGTACATGTTCCTTTCTAGAAAGAAGTCCAAGACCTATTTCTTTTTTTAATTCAGCCCTTTAAAGTTCATTATTTTAGAATATTGTATTTTACTACTGTTGATATATTTTGATGGTTCAGTTTGATTTATGAATGCTTTCGTTTGTCTTCTTAGTTTTCTTTTTAAAGTACCAAGTTTATAAACATAACTTAAATCAGTTTGGAAAGAATGTTATGGCTGTATCGAATAATAGTTAATTTCTTTGACTTAAGGTATGTAGGCAATTGGATATGCTTTCTAAAATAAACGTTTTAATTATTCCATAGTCTAGTTTAATCTTAACTATCTATTTAATTACTAAAACATCGTCACTTAGTCAATAGACAGCTGAAGTGACAAATAGAAATATAATTGTTTTACTCCAAAATTTTATTTATACCTTCATAACATGTTGAATGCCTCTATCCCATCCTGCCTATATAAGATTATTGAATTTATAGATTGTATATGAACTTATTCACAAAGTTGTCAACGTGTTTTTAGCTTACCCTTTCTTTCTTTCTCTCTCTCTCTCTTTCTTTTTCTTTCTTTTTTTGAGACAGAGTCTCACTATGTTGCCCTTGTTAAAGTGCTGTGGCATCACAGCTCACCGCGACCTCAAACTCTTGGGCTTAAGCGATTCTCTTGTCTCAGCCTCCCAAGTAGCTGGCACTACAGGTGCCCGCCACAATGCCCAGCTATTTTTTTGTTGCAGTTGTCATTGTTGTTTAGCTGGACCAGGCTGGGTCCAAACCGGCCAGCCTCAGTGTAAGTGGCTGGCATAGTAACCACTGTGCTACGGGCGCCGAGCCACGGCTTACCATTTCTAAAAGGGATGGCCGACCTTCCAACTGAATGTGAACACTGGCTTCTTTTCCACTTTCCATTTTCCCAAAATTGCATAGGAAATTTAAACAATGTAGATCAGCTTTTATGCAGTACTTGAAAAGAATAAAAAAGTGCAACATTAAAAATTTTGGCATTAAAAATATTTTTTAAATTATTACATAGATTTAAAACTCTGCTCTATTTAACAGCACTTAAAGATTACCTTTCTGTAAACATGGAATTAAATATCTGCTTTCCTTAGTGACATTTAAAAAAATTATCTCGCTTTAAACAAGGCACAAATGTTTGTTTTGTAAATGATAACAGAAACAAATTATTCAGAGTGGAGCATGTTTTCTCATTATTCTTATTAACTTAACCTTCTGGGATAAAATAAAAGAAAGACTCCTAATCAGGGGTTCTCTAAGTTACATGTTCTGTTTGTTATTAAATTGAGAGCATTTCAAGGTTATAAGTGTCTCTCCTATATCTTTTCATAAATTCACTAAGATGAACATTAATCTCATGGCACAAAGGCTGCCCATGTGAAGACGGCATCTTGATGCCCAATGGGTCTGGAACAATGGCTGCCTGGTAAGGAATGGGCATTCGTTAGATGATTAATGAAACTGTGGGCCTGTCTAAACCCTATAATCACGCTTTTTCCTTCCAGGTGAGGATATTACTTAAACGTGACTTCACTTTTATCACTCAACTAACAGTTTAAATCCGCTGACTTTTGGTTTTTAGTTTTTCACTTCTCTGTTAGAAAGCAAGAAATAAAAACTAAACAACTGAATCTTACCAATAGCCTCTTATCGGTCTTCGACAAAAATTGGATTATGTCTTTCAATGTCTGCATTGCACCCTTTTGCTGTTCCAACATACACTTTTTTTGATAATTTTTAAAATAGCATTCTCCAGTAGTAGTCTATGAAGATACAAAGGAAGAAAATCTTTCGACTTTGAGAAAGAACAACAAAAACAACATAGTTTAAAAGTGCCAGTTGCTTATCTTTTCTGAACTGTATCCATACCTCTGAAACTATGGGGGGAAAAATTGATAGACTTATTCAGGAGAAATAAAGTTTCTGTGGCAAAAGCACAAAACCCCAGCAAAATTATAGAAGATTGTATATAGGTTCCAAGCTGATAAAGCAGCCTTACCCTTACAGAATTACGAAAAATGGCACTTGAACATAGGCATGAAATTAAACATTTCTTTGGGTTTATATACAGAACAGTGTTATAACAGCATGTCTTTCCATCTAAATCTGAAATTCAAGGAAGATTTTCAACAATCAGATCTGACACCTATTTAGTATATTTACTCATTGATTGCTTGCCTAGAGCCTGGAATATTAAAACAATTCTGATGGAATCATCAACATAAGAATATCGGTTCTTTGGTGATTTGAATATTGCTTCCTTTAAAACAAAAATGCTATAATCCCGGTCTATCCACAGTGGCTTCAAGCTTTATGGAGAATTCTACCAATTAAATTATTTCCAGGGGTTTATAACACAGGATGTATGATAAAGTAATTATTCAGTGGAGATGATAGAGCTTAGTTTTGTTATTGCATAAGTCACATACAGAGGTTCTACTGTAATAGTGCAGTTCAAATGAAATATATAATATGCAAAGTTTAACTCAAGAAATGCATGCTGCATTCACAGCTGAGAAAAAGTACAACTAAAATAAGTTAACAAATCTCCAGTCTAGCAATATTCTTGAGTAAGAGATTGGCTTGCTTCCTTAAGACACCCCTAAAAAAGGTCAGACACACACACACTTTTACCTGGACATCCAAAATATTGAACAGCTTATCAGATTGGGGTAGAAAATTATTCGGTATCATTATTTCCGCACTAACATTTGGAGCCATGCTATTGCCAGTGTTGATAACCTGAAAATAAGGAAAAATGTGTATGTTTTTCATAAATGTAAGTACAGATATCAAGGAGCTATATTCCACATTAACATTTATTAGGGTGGAGGTCTGGAGTCGGCAGCTGTATCGCAGAAGGAGAAAATATGCATAGCCAGAATTTTAAAAGTTTGTTAATAATTTCAAACTCTAGTCATTCTTAGCCCTCTCTTTGGGATTGTTTAAAACAAAAAGTTTAGATGAATAGTTTATTGGAGAAACAATCTTAAAGAAGAGACATAACCAATACACATGTTATGCTACCTTATTTATTTTAAAAACACAGTCAGTTGGTTCTCATAACTGTCCCAATATTTTACTATCCAACAGCTAAGGAAAATGCGAAGAGGTATTAATAGTATTCCCAATGTAAAAGTTATTTAAAACTTTCAGGTATTTAAAATACTATGTTTTTCTTTTAATTAAATCATACCTGTGTACATTAGTGCAATCAAGGGGTACAATGTGCTGGTTTCATACACAATCTGAAATATTTTCATCAAACTATTTAACATAGCCTTCATGACATTTTCTTAGTTATTATATGAAGACATTTGTATTCTGCATTTAGTAGGTTTCACCTGCACCCTTCTAAGATGCACTGTAGGTGTGGCCCCACCAATCACCCTCCCTCTACCCCAACTTTACCCCACCCCACCCCACCCGTGTTACTTTACCCATTTCTTGTGCTATATCTGGGTTTTAGCCTTCATATGAAACCTTTAAATTAGCTTCATAGTAGGGCTGAGTACATTGGATAATTTTTCTTCCATTCTTGAGATACTTTGCTAAGAAGAATATGTTCCAGCTCCATCCATGTAAACATGAAAGAGGTAAATTCTCCATCTTTCTTTAAGCCTGCATAATATACTATGATATTTTAAAAAAAAAAAACTCTGCTAAGGGGATAATCATGAGCAGTAAGTGAATAAAAATATATTTGTATTCAGGGTAATTATGATGTTAATGCATTCAGAAAATCAAAAGAATATGTTATGAGGTTTTAAAGAAAACGCAAAGGTCTTTAATAATATTTTTCAAAAATGCATACGGGAATAATATTTCATTATTATTGACAGATTTGAGGACTGCAGATCTTTGAAAAAGGAGATTGACTCAAAATACGTGTATTGCCTACTGAGAGCCTAACTATAAAATCAATACAATAAGTCACGAACGAGACATGCCACAGTACCTAAATGACAAACGAGGAATTGCAGACCTGTAGTCATCTTTTAAATGCCTATGACATAGGTGAAGAGAGTATCCCGAGATTTGGGGGCAGGTGGTAATTGCTAGGCTAGTCATTCCTAGCCATCTCTTTGGCATTGCTTAAAACAAAATTGTGAAAGCAGAGGGAAGTTGCAGAACAAAATGTCAGCAATAGGTACCCAGCAGTGCCCAGTACTCCAGGGAAAGCCTTCCTGATACCAGTGAACCATCCATCGAAATTGCAGCTATGCTTCATAACACTTAGACCTCCAAGAACACCCACATACTTGGGCAGATTCTGCAAGCCTATATACTACAAGTTTTTCCAGTCTCAGCCATTCTGTTGTAAATTATTTAGAAAATACTTCATAAATTAATAAATAGTCCTTATAGAGTCCAGCTTGGCTTCTATTTTACCTTATCAGATTATCTATTTTTATTTTAGGAAATCCACATTGGTTTCTTATTAGAACATTCTGGAGACTTGAAAATGCAAGACTATATTTTTCCAACACATTATATACTAGCATAACAAGTCATTAGGACATTATTTTTTTTTCCCCGCAGATCTGGGGCAGGGTCCCAGGAATTTGGATTTTGGATAGGTATCCCAAATAATTCTAATACACATTTTGAAAAGCACTGTCTTAGAAAATAGAATAATACCTAATCACAGTCCACAGATTGTTACAGAACTAAATGTTTGGACAATGCTTGCATTGAGGTCAAAAATATTTTTGGGGAAATTATTTCTGTTTTCTCATCATCAACATCTGTGATACAACAAAGGTCTTACATTTATATCAAAAATGTCTTAAATTTAGCTTTAGCAGTCTATGAATGCTTCTGGATGTTAGCACTCTACGTTTTCTAAAAGGTTTTCTTATAAGTGATGAAGCACATGCCGCAGGTTATTAACCTATGGCTTGAAAGGCTGACTGATTCAACCTTAAATGGAGAAAGTGGAGATAAAAGCTTCTTTTACTTGGTAATGTAAGAGCTTCTATAAAGTTTGAACCAGGAAGAGATTTCACTGATTTTCACCCAAAGACTCCTCCTTGCCTATCCCATTTTCTGTATGCTGCTTTGGCAAATTCAGTTCATCTTACATCTTTGTGTATTTCAAGTAAAAACTCTGTTTCTGCATGCTCTTTCCCAACTGTGCTGTAAGGAGACACAGGGTTGAATACTAGGGACAAGGCCTGGAGAGGAAGGAGTGTCAGGGCTGGAGCCCCTTCCAGCCAGCTGTGGTACATGCTCTCCCCCTGGAGCAATACACCAGTAACATCCTTTCACGTTTTGACAGATATCAATACAACAATGTTTTCTTACATGGAAAGTGAGGTTAATTTTCTCTGCCATGCACGTTTCCGGCTCATTTTCATCATTTGATCCATACACAAATGAAGTTGGGCTTACAAACCTGATAGAAACAAATTCAAATGTAATTCACCGTCTTTTTCAACAAGGTACTATAAATGGTCTTTCTCTATAGATTGGATTATAGGACATTTCGAAGGCATGAAGAAATACTTTTGGTTTTGTGATCAGATATGAGTTTTATTGGAAGTAATGAAATTAGTAGTCTGTGTGCTCTGACCTAGGTGACAATACCTGTTCTCATCAATATCCTTTCCTCGCCTGCCCCAGTGCTGTACCTGGTTCATTCACAGATCATTCTTCTCTTTCGGTCCTTAAATGATTCATACAAATTTGGCAATTATGAGGTAAATCCTTAGCTTTTCCCTAGGGGCTCTTGTAACTCAATCTGTGTTACCTGCTTTTGAGTTATTCCCATCCCATAATTCCTGCTGCCTATTTGTAATAAACCCCACTTTTCAGGAATAATTCAAACACTGATACTATAAATTTGTTTTGAGAATAAAAGGCTGTCACCTTTTTTATGACCTTTAAATTAGACATGTTTTACCCACCACAAACTTTAAGAAATGTGTTCCTGGGGATATCCCTACTACAGAAGTTGCTCATACTGGATAGTTAGTGTCTGGTAATACAAAATTTGAAATATTCAAATGGTATAAATTTAAGTAATTTTATAGTCACAGAGAATTCCTTGTCCAAACTTATCATGAGAAAATCAAGGAGGGGAGGCAAGATGAACACTCAAAACCAGGAAACATGCTGTCAACTTTTATTTGCTTAGCTACGACTCTCTTGGTCCTATTCTCCTGCCAATGTCTCCCAGCCCCCCCCCATTTGCTTTATCTCACAAACTTGACACTCAATTCCATTAGTTTCAGATACTAAAACTTGATGTTTATATAACTGTATACCACCTTCATGGGTGATGAAAATGGGAAACAGCTTCTACTTAGAGTAACAAAAGCTCATTTGTATTTGTTTTGTATCTCATATCTTCTGTTGCTTTAAATATGTAGGTTTAAACAAAGACTAATGTGAACAATTTCCAGTGAAATCACTGAAGGTTTACTTACGCCCCCTTTTATTCTTTCTCCACACTTTTGTTAGAGGAGGGTCCACTCAATCACTAAGTCATGGAGAAGCAATGAATGCTGGCCCCAGAGCAGTGGCTGAGGAACTCAGTCATCTCATAAATATGAAGAACGGACAGGGGACACGGGGAAGCCGGCTCCCTCACACTATCCATTTGTGGCTTCTGGAGGGTGGTGATTTGGGTAAGCCCACATTTCTTTGAACTTCACACTTGCCATGGAGTCTGTGTATGATCAGGCAAACTACACAATGCCTAACTTCTGATGCATGCAGATTGCACAACATACAACTGAAAGTCTGAACATGACCTGCTAGGAGATTGTTGAGGCCCTTCGAGTAAAAAACCTCCAGCTGGGTATTAACTTAATGTAGTGTCAGTAATGACCATAGGGTAGATTAAAATAATGAACAGGGAATGCAACACTGAATTAACTGTTCAGAAGCAGAAACAGTATCGAATTTTAAAATATGGTTTTGTCACTAATATGAGAAGCAGTGGAACTGAAAATTAGCTCTAAACTTTACAAGCTGGCCTCTGTGTCTACTTACCCATGAACATTAAGGATAACCTCATACTTCAGAGGGATTGTTACAGTCACTTTATTACGCGTCAGATTGTCCATTTCCCCTTCATTTATACTATAGACACAAATAGAAATACCCTATTAGAAGCAATCAAGCACAAACATCACCTTTAAAGATAACTAATTACATATTAGGTGTGTACCTAATATGCTAAAACTTTTAGGGGAGTTGGGATAAAAGAAGATGTGGTAAGAAGTTTTTAGGACAAGGTTGGCAGAAGTTTGCTCTCATTATTTAAACAGTGTTCATTCACTTCTGATGCCAGATAGAGGGTTTGGTTTGGTTGGTTTTTGATTTTTTAAAACAGATCATGGAAGAGAAGTTTTCTCATACAATTAATGGAATGCAGCTTCACGGTTCTCACAAGTTCCTCCTTCAAAATACAGAGGTATATCTCTTCCAGTACAGTTATTTTTTTAACAATAAAAAGTACCAGTTGGCAAGCACTGTGATGTTGAGGTCCTCTTCTGCTCTGCTGAGTGAGCTCACATCTAGGAGAAAGCTAGTATCTGTCTGTAAAACAGAGAAGAAGAGCCCGTTACAAAACACTCTAAAATACATTGTTACAATCTGAATCTTAATTGTTGTTAATAGTTTATGTTTTATGGTCTATGGACTTGAAACTATTCTAAAGGCATAGGCTACTCCAACTGGCCATGAGACCCAGGGATATTGTTGGGTTTGTGCCAATTTTAAAGGATAAGCATTTCCTCAAGAACATTCACAGACAAAGCCTACTCTGAATGTGAAGACAGGCAGGTCCGGACTGACAAAATTAGAAATGCTTGAACAACTCGAGGGAGCACCCTTGCCAAAAAACACCTTTTTCTACAGCAGAGGTAACATGCCCCGCAGACAGGACCTCCTGGGGTAAGGTGAGCAGGGGAGCAGAATTCTGATTGACACATTCATAGGCCCAACCCAATGTAAACATGCGCCTCTCTGTTTTGAAGGGAGAACATTGCCAAGGATATAAACACAAAGCTCAAAGATTCCAAGCCAACTCTTATTTCCTTATGTACTTCCCCACTTAACGTTAAAAATATTATTCCTTTGTATGCAGCATAAGGAGAAGGGAAAAATGAAAAGTAATCCACGTTAACAAGCAACACCTGCAAATTCTATGCGCTTACCCTTGAGAGATGATCTACATATATATAACCAATGCTGCAGTCAAGTTTGACCATGCCGGAGTGGTCTGAGACTTCACAGTTTATTTGTTTCTCTTCCTAAAGGGAAAAATATGAGAACTTGATTGGGTAAGAAGGGAATAGAAATTATATAACACATTTAAGGATGGTTTTTGAAAATAATATCATCTCAGAAGTATTGACTTTCCTAGAAAATTATTTTGGATATGTTTTGAGGGGAGATAAATAAATAAATAAATGATAAAAATATGTGTATATATAAAAGTATATCCTAATATTAATGTAAATTCTCCACAAAATTCCTAGACTTGTAGTTTTCATTAATCTTGGTATATTTCCTATTTAATTCGAGGTCTAATGTCTTAAAATATTATGAGACAAGGGTTCCATAAAGTCCACCTTTCAGGGGTCCTCTTTGGTTTGTTAGAATGTGTTTAAAGTACTTTATGATAATAGCCCCAATTGTAGTGACACCTATTACAAATGTACAAAGTATATTTCCCAAATAGCTGAGTTTCCCCTCTTACTTTTGCAAACAGGCTCTTAATGCTCTGGAGTAACAGAACTTTTGAGAGAGATCAAAGCCTCTCTCAAATACTCTTGGTATGAAGGGGTGACCTCTGGATAAAAGACAGGTAAATTTCCTGAAGATAAAGAAATATCAAAGGAGAGAGTGACTGGGGCTTTTTTCTTTGAATCACAACCTTATCACAATCTTGTGGCCGGATTTAAATGTGTATGACAGAGGTACAGTGGTGAGAAGAACGCTCTGGACTCTTGAGGAAAAGAGAAACGCGCCTAAGCATAATACCAGGATTTTGGAATTTGTGGAAGGCTGTTGTTTCCAATGTGTTGGGGACCCTTTGGGAACGTGGCTGAGGGTGTGAACTTGAAGAGCTCTTTAACTCTGGGAGCCCCGTGTGGAGGACCAATGTTACTTGGGTATCAGCCATAATTAAGAGGTGCATCCCTACCACACCAGACCCGCTTGGTGTGGCAGCAAGAGGTGATACTGCCCAGGCCATGCCTCACTCCCAGTACTGGAAAGTGGCAGGCTGACGGCCTTTGCACGTACAATCCAAGGCACCTGCCATTCTGAGCAGCAGTGCGGAGGAAGGGTCAAAGGAACTATAAGACTGGGTGCCAAGTGGACAAATGATGTTTCAAATTGATGCAGTGAATTAAAACACTAACTTAAAAAGAAAATCCTAAGTGTAGCTCACAGTACTGACCAGGTCTAAAATTTTAATGAAGTAAAGCCCTGTGGGGAGCGTGATATGCAGGGTTGTGTCGTAGGCGTCATCTCCAGCGTTGAACAAGGACACGTCCAACATTAAGGTCTTCATACTCCCAACAGCAAGGTAGGTTTTATTTTCATGCGGCCTAAAAATTAAGTGATATTAGTTCTTGTTTAGAAAATAAAAATTCCATTTCTCTTCCTCTTTCCATGGATACAAACATATATGTATATAGTTTATGCTGAACGTGAAATATTAATTTGGAGAAATAATCATGGGATAGCCCTATGCATGTAGAAGTAAATGTATGTTAAAAAGACTCTTAATTCCTAACGTTTTAGAAAAGTTCATCACCTATTACCCAAGAAAAGTTTTTTTTTTTTTTTATTGTTGGGGATTCATTGAGGGTACCAGAAACCATGTTACACTGGTTGCATTTCTTGGGTAAAGTACCTCTTATAACAGTGTTTTGCCCCCAAAAGGAAAAGTTTGTTTTTTAATGAGCTATAACTGAACTAGTGTTCTTTCTATCTTATTTCTTTTCTGCCTAAATTCTTGGTTCTGCATTTTTATCATTTTCCTCATTATTTCATGATGTTTTTGAAAGGCAAGTAATTTTTTTCTTTTTTTTTTTTTCTTTCAAGCCTAAAACAGACATTGGACTACCTCTGCCCAAACTAAAGGGAAAAAATTGAGAGACTGGGAGAAAAGAATGAGCAAATAAAGGGACTGTGAGGTCAATGTGATTGAGGAGCAGGGAACAAGTCCTAATGCCCCCAGCAAGCGGGTGGCACAAAAACCTATTGGAATAGAATTAATTTCTGAGGCAGCTGGTCACCCCCACCAATAGCAAGGGCAAATTAAAACCAGCACTGGCCTTGGCGTGGGTGTGCCACTTAGTGTGTTTCTTTTCTTTTTTTCTTTTTTTTTTTTTTTGAGACAGAGTCTCACTATGTCGCCCTTGGTAGAGTGCTGTGGCATCACAGCTCACAGCAACCTCAAACCCTTGGGCTTAAGTGGTTCTCTTGCCCCAGCCTCCCATGTAGCTGGGACTACAGGTGCCCACCACAACGCTCGGCTAATCACTTAGCGTTTCTAAACCTTGGTTACCCCATCTATAATAACAGCATAGCTACTATTCACATCATGCACACTCTATGAAACCTTTAGAATATTTTAAATAGGAAGAATTTGAGGCTGAAGGATATATTCAAAGGCCACAGGTGTCATGTTCTGAAACCTCAAGGCAATTGCAAATTTCTTTACAATCCATTCCCCTTCCCACTACAAGGGTTAGAATAGCTAAATCCTAAGGAAAACTTTCAGTTACAGCATGTCATGATTTTATAGACTTTCCCCAAATACAGTTCATAGGTATCTAGTAACTTAAAATTTAGAAAAATTAGTTCAAACTAGAGGAGGATGTAACCTAAAGCATATCAAATGAAAGATAGTCATAACCATAAAACAGTAAATATTCACTTAGTACTGTACGATTTGGAAAACTTCTTTAGTAATGTTTAAATTACCTCATTCTAATAGACATTTCTATAGCAGCTCAGTGTTTAAATAAATTATGGAAACACTGAACATACAGTGAGCATTGAATAGTTACTTGGGAATTAATTAAAGACAAAGGATATGTCTTTAAACTCTTTAAAGGGCAGAGTTTAAGAACTTATTTCCAAATTTCTAATTTTAAGCATTAAGATATAAAAATGATTGGTGACAATTGAAAGTTTCTGTGCCATAAATAAGGTACTATGTTCACTGTTCCCAATAACCAAAACAATTAAGCACGCTTTACCCCCTCCTGTAACCAAAAGTGAGAGCAGCATTCCCCAGCCTTTTTGGCGCCAGGGACTTGTTTCATGGAAAATGATTTTTCCACATCTTGGGGTGTGGGGGATGGTTTTGATGCATCTTTAGGCAATTGATTATGGTCTCTGTGCAGTCAAACCTCTCTGCTAATGATAATTGATATTTGCAGCTGCTCCCCAGTGCTAAGTCTCACCACCTCAGCTCCACCTCAGATCACCAGACATTTGATTCTCATAGGAAGCATTCGGCCTGGGTCCCTCACATGTGCAGTTTACAGAAGGGTCCATCCTCCTATGAGAATCTAATGTCACTGCTGATCCGACAAGAGCTGGAGCTCAGGTGGTGATGTAAGTGATGGGGAGCAGCATAAATACAGAGGCAGCTACACTCGCTCCCTTGCTGCTCACCTACCGGGCCACAGACTGGAACCTGCTCATGGCCCAGGGGCCATGGATGGCAGGCAAAAAAGAGATATATAAACAATGTTAAAAAACTAGTATATACAAATACATGGGAAAGAGTTATGAATGAAGGGCTCTGGAAGATAAGGGAAGGGAACCACTTTTAGTTTTTTTTTTTATTGAATCATAGCTGTGTACATTAGTTCAACCATGGGGTACAGTGTGGGGGCTTCACATGCAATCTGAGAAATTTTTATCAACCTGATTGACATACAGTTCATGATATTTTCTTGTTTACTATATGAAAACACTTTTGATCCATATTTAGAAGTTTTCTCCTGACCCTTCGAATACGTACCACACATGTGATCTCATCCTTTGTCCCATCTCCCCCCACCCTCTCCCTCCCCTTCCCTCCCTCTCCCCTTTCCCCGTCTTCCTGTGCAATAAATGGGTTGTAGCCTTCACTTGAACGATAAAGAATTTGTCTCATATTAGGGGTGTATACATTGGATAC